>JAJQKJ010002729.1:0-109412 GCA_029574335.1 Rana kukunoris
CTACCTGATACATTGGATGAGAAGACTACCGTCATAGACAGCTATCGACACGCCACAAACCGGCGAACACGGCCCATACGAATTCCCCAGTAACGAGACACAGCTCTGTTTGAGGTTCAAAACAAATAGACACTTTATTGAGAGATCATGCTCTTATATACAGTTAGTAACCAAAATGAACAATGACTCAACTCCACCCACATCATCACACAAGGAGCCCAATACACATTTTTTTTTTGGTAGACATTCTGGCACCCTCTCTGACATAATTTACATGAGCTAATTAACTAATCATTTACCCAGACACAGGAGTCATGTACCTGGGTGTATTTGAACCGGGATTCTTCCTCGGTCCCAACGCTGCAGCCTTACTATTGAGCTACAGAGAAGATATGGACTTTTGGACAATGTCCGTGCAATGTTAAGAAAGAAAGAAAAAAAAAAAGCATTACCTTGGACTCGCTAGTCCCACCTGCTGCCAGCTGTGGACAATTTCCAATCAATGCAGCCTATAAATAGGAAGTGATGCCATCACTCAGTGCCGTTTATGTGGATTAGTTCTCTGGGTGTTGTGACTGCTTTGTAATCTTGATCATCGCGTTGAACTTCTGCCTGAATTCCTGACTATCTCTAGCCTGCTGATTTTGTACCTCACGCCAGTTCGTGTATGACCTTTGCCTGCCTGACCAGTTTCTGGATTTTGATTGTGTACCGATAAAAGAAATCACTCGATCGATGCACCCGCCACAGTGAAGCACGGGGAAGCCGTGTTTACATACGGCTCTCCCCGTTCTTCAGCTCCGAGGAGCGATTACTCCCTGCGAGTTTCCGACCGCCGCATGTAGCGCGCGGGGGGGTCCAGATCGGACCCCCGACCCACACAAAGGCAGGGACATATATATACGCCCATCTGCCTTAACGTTCCCTTCTGTGGACGTATATCTACATGCGGCGGTCGTTAAGTGGTTAATGTCCCATCTCATATAATTCATGATATAATTTCTCACTCAGGCCCCGTACACACGGCCGAGGTTCTCGCCAGAAACCAGCGAGAACCTCGCTGGGAGCTGCATTCCAGCGAGAACCTCGGCCGTGTGTACGCTCTCTGCTCGCCCCGCCCGTCGGGAAACCCGTCGAGCAAATAGAGAACAGGTTCTCTATTTGCTCGACGGCCCGTCGGGATGAATGGCTGGTTGCCATTCCCGATGGGCGGGTCGCAGTTTCTGACAGCCGGCAGAGAACCTCGACGGGCGGAACGATGTGTTCCGCCTGTCGAGGTTCTCTGCCGTGTGTACGGGGCTTTATCCTATGCCCCTATCGGACAAAGGATGACCCTAGACCCAAGAGTCATTGAAGCTGGCACAGGAGTACCCTGCATCCTTCAAATGCCTCTGGTTCCCATGGGCCTTCCCGTTACAGAAGCCATACTAGATTCATTAACATCACAACAGACGACATTAACACCAGTCTGTGTTCCCACAGTATGAATGAGTCACTCTTTCAATTAACCTGTTGAGTTCAGAATCAACAAACAGTAATTAGTTCTTTAACGATATCCTGGAATATATTGTGGATAATCATTACTGCCCCAACTCAGGTAGTCCAAGATATTCTAAATGTCCATTATGTTCTGGCTCAATCTGTGCCCAAAAGTGACTCCCGTTACAATTATCATTGGCGCGGAGTATATATTACTTCTGGTTTCTGATGCGCCAATCTCACTAAATGTGGGTCCCTTTGTTAAATTGTAGAGCGCAGTTTAACAGGTACAAAGGGTGGGAAGCTGTACACACCGGTCTGCATGGACACTCCCATACACTGCCCTAGTCATTGTTCCATTGGTTAAGCTGTATAACACCTCCTGTTTGAAGGAATGCCTGGGCTTGATTGACTGATTGTGAAGCCACCAAGCTTGCAATGTAATTACAGCGGCTATGTCTGATTTACTTGGGAAGAACTCACGGTGGATTATACAAATGAGCTGAAAAGTGCGCTTATTAGCGCAAGAGAAATTGATTACTTATATTGTATATTTCATTTCCCTAACAAGTGGACTGCTGGATTGCCCCCACCGGGATCCCGGGAGACACCAATCGACACCCACACAAGATGAGATGAAAAACATGCTCAGTTTAATATGGGCCATTGCCCTTTGTTTTATACATATTAAAAGTAGGAGGGGTTACAATACATTTCAGGGTTTGGTTACAGAGAAATAGAATAACAATTCTAGGAAAGATCTTTACCTCCATAGGATGTTCAATCTCACAATATTTACAATTAGAAAGGTACAGCTCATAATGTTCCCATAATAATCCAACCACACTGATCTATTTCACCTAAACATTTCTTAGCAAGTAAACGCATTCCCAGCCAAACAGATAATAGAATTATGAGAGAAACATGGAAATGTACAGAATAACAGCCTAGAAACATCATTAACTCAGGGTTTAACAAATGTGCTTGGAATCTTAGGAGCCAGCTAAAAAAGTTAGGAGCCAAAAAACGCGCCCCGTCCCGCCGAGCTCGCGTGCAGAAGCGAACGCATACGTGAGTAGCGCCCGCATATGTAAACGGTATTCAAACCACACATGTGAGGTATCGCCGAGATTGGTAGAGCGAGCGAGAGCAATAATTCCAGCGCCAGACCTCCTTTGTAAGGCCTCATTCACACATAGCGGACTCCGTCGCAGTCCTTCCCGACAGAGTCCGCCTGCGTCCGCCAGCTCAGCGGGAGATCAGTCAGTCCGCAGATCACCGCTAAGCCTACGGATGACAAGCTCCTCTCTGCTCACTGAGCGGGGAGGGGCTTGTCGGCACCGCTGTCTGCTATGGAGCGATCTGATGAAAATGGACAGCATGTCCATTTTCATCAGATCTTATCCGATCCGCCATGAGGGATAGGGACGTGGCCCCTATACGTCTTTTTTAGCATATCGGATCAGGTCGGATGTCAGCGGACATGTCTCCGCTGACATCCGATGCTCCATAGAGATGCATGGAGCGCCCATTCTGGTCCGCCGTCTAAACTGACAGGCAGGCCTGAACGGACTGATGTGTGAATGAGGCCTAACTCAATACATGCAACCTGTAGAATTTTTTAAACGTCGCCTATGGAGATTTTAAAGAGTAAAAGTTTGTCGCCATTCCACGAGCGGACGCAATTTTGAAGCGTGACATGTTGGGTATCAATTTACTCGGCGTAACATTATCTTTCACAATATAAAAACAATTTGGGCCAACTTTACTGTTGTCTTATTTTTTTAATTAAAAAAAGTGTATTTTTCCCCCAAAAAGTGCGCTTGTAAGACCGCTGCGAATATGGTGTGAGAAAAAGTATTGCAGTGACCGCCATTTTTTTCTCTAGGGTGTTAGAATAAAAAATATATATAATGTTTGGGGGTTCTAATTAGAGGGAAGGAGATGGCAGTGTGAAAACAGTGAAAAACACATTAGAACTGCTGTTTTGCTACTTGTAATGTAACTACTTGTAATGCCAATGGCCACCACAAAAAGGCACCAGATCACAGAAGGAAGCTTAGGCCTGCAAAAAGCCGTGGCCTCCATTACCGGCGGGCGCCGTGATCGCGCCACAATCGCTCCCCGCTGCGGCCAGTAATTGAGGCCGAGGCTTTGCGGCCTTCTGCAGGCCTAAGCTTCCTTCTGTGAAGGCCGCAAAGCCGCGGCCTCAATCACCGGTGCGATCGCGCCCCGCTCTGGCCAGTAATTGAGGCCGCGGCTTTGCGGCCTTCTGCAGGCCTAAACTTCACTGGGCGCCAGGTCACAATTTCTTCTCGCAATTGCGATCGGGCGCCCGGATTTTTTTGAGCCCTGCATTAACCCTTCCGCCACTGCATCCCTCTTAGCAATGGTGTGTGATGCTTCCACTTCTGCAGCAATAAGCGTCCCAAACATAGCGGGGGAGATTCACTAAGACTGGAGCACAGAATCTGGGGCAGCTCTGCATAGAAACCAATCAGCTTCCAGGTTTTATTGTCAAAGCTCAACTGAACAAGCTGAAGTTGGAAGCTGATTGGTTACTATGAACATCTTCCCCACTGTGTGCCCTGTCAGTGTCCCTTCTGCTGGACACCTTGCCCTCCATGGAAAGGTTCCCCTTTAATGACTATATAGAGGAAGAATGGAGTCCCTCTGTGTCTGTGACAAGTTCTTCTTTTATAGAAGCTGAACTAAGGCAATAGAATGTGTACACTGAGCCCAATATCTTCACCCCGACTTCATCAAATAAACCCCAAAACCCCCCCCTCACTCATACTGATGTGTATGATAATTCAGGTTTTGTATTTTACTTTCTGAGGTTGTTTCACTTCTTTACTTTTTGTTTTTTTTCTGCTGCTCTGTGTATTTTTTATTCTGTACATTGCCATTTCCATATTGTCCACTAGATGTCGCCAAAGTAGTGCATTTATTGAACAATCTGCCATTTCCATCTCATCCCCTAGATGTCGCCAGAGTAGTGCATTTATTGAACAATCTGCCATTTCCATCTCATCCCTTAGATGTCGCCAAAGTAATCCATTTATCGAACAGTCTGTAATTTCTGAAGTCTCCACAGGGTGGCGGTATGTGTCACTAGCAGGGGAAAGGAAACCTGAATAGTTTTGGTAAATGGCTTGAGTTGAGTTCACTCCGGGGGTCGCTTCCCATTCTTACCAGCTAATTCTTTTATGGCCATTATTCCTGGCTGTTGTCTTGGTAGCTCCAGAACATTCCACCTCCAAGACATCGGTGTATTTAGATGCTGAAATGAAATGAGACAGATGTGTTACAAAAAATAAACTTCTGTGTCTTGTGTGAGTGCCCCTCCCCCGCACCGCTGCACCTCCTCTTTCTTGTTTCTGGAATGATCTGCCCCCATCATTACATTTCCTTATTAGATATCCAGTTCATCAATCCGTATGGAATGGTGTCCTCTCCGTAGAGGGTGACAGACTATGTACTGCAGGCAGGGTGATCTGAGACAAATGTGGCTCCTCCCATAGCGGCTGGAGGTGCCGACCCTTCAGTACAGGGGCCCCTGAGCTCACATTATGGGCCCCACCATGTTATCAATGATTTCTGTGTGAGCCGAGACTCTCAGCAGCTCAGTGACCATCCTACTTCCTCCTCTCATTCCACCAATCAGTGAGGTCCCCGGTCACATGTCCAATCCAACACCGCCATATTGTTTAATTAGAAACATTACACAAAGTAACGAGATTATAGAAGAAAACAATTCCCGAGTCTTCCCATAGGGGGCACTGGGCCAATGACACAATTATCTATTTATATATATAGCACCGCACTTTACAGATCTATATTATACATTCACATCTAATATCTTCTATACAGACCTTTCCCTGGAGGATAGGATCTCATTGGTTGTTTCACAGCAGGTGAACTGGAGAGAGAAGTATTTTTTAGTTGCCCCCAATCGGCTTCCATTGCTGAAATACAGCGACCTTCTTATTTTCCTGACTCAGATAGTAGCAAAGCTCTTCCTTGGCAGCATGGCTCCACCCCCGGCTATAATCCAGCAACTCTCTTATCTTCCGCTGGGGGGTGCTTTTCGCTCTTATATTGCAGCGCTGCTCCTTGGTCAGCATATCCTTTTCTACCAATACATCCAACGTGAATCCCATTTCTTTGACGTACTGGATGAGGGTGGACCTGTGTGTGTCCAGAAAATGGTTGTTTCCTGCTGTAAGACAATCTGCGTCAGATGTGTGTTCTGTGCTTGTGGAATAAAGCTTGTACAAAGAGCCCCCCCCCCCCCCATCCTCTGTAATGGACTCTCCAACCACATATTATACCTCTCTGTCCCTCAACCACATTCTACGTATCACCTACCAGCTATCCATCAGAGGACCCCATTCCCTCATAGTGGACCCTCCAGGTAGTCTTTAGACCTCTGCCAACCACCTACACTTCTACATATTTCATCTCTCATACTACACCCACACCTCCTATCCCCATCCTCTACACCCATTACTCCCCATTCCCATCCCTCTACACCTATACTACTCCCCATCCACATCCTCTACACATACTACTCCCATCCTCATCCTCTGCACCCACTACTCCCCATCTTCATATTCTACACCCATACTACTCCCCATCCCCATCCTCTACACCCATACTACTCCCCATTCCATCCTCTACACCTACACTCTACCCACACATCCTCTCACAACACATTACTACTCCCATCCTCATCCTCTGCACCCATACTACTCCCCATCATATTCTTACACCCATACTACTCCCCATCCCCATCCTCTACACCCATACTACTCCCCATTCCCATCCTCTACACCTATACTACTCCCCATCCACATCCATACTACATACTACTCCCCATCCCCATCCTCTACACCCATACTACTCCCCATTCCCATCCTCTACACCTATACTACTCCCCATCCACATCCTCTACACCCATACTACTCCCCATCCTCATCCTCTGCACCCATACTACTCCCCATCTTCATATTCTACACCCATACTACTCCCCATCCCCATCCTCTACACCCATACTACTCCCCATTCCCATCCTCTACACCTATACTACTCCCCATCCACATCCTCTACACCCATACTACTCCCCATCCTCATCCTCTGCACCCATACTACTCCCCATCTTCATATTCTACACCCATACTACTCCCCAGCCTCCTTCTCTACACCCATACTACTCCCCATTCTCCTTCTCTACACCCATACTACTCCCCATCCTTCTCCTCTACACCCATACTACTCCCCATCCTTCTCCTCTACACCCATACTACTCCCCATCCTCCTCTACACACATACTACTCCCTATCCTCCTCCTCTACACCCATACTACTCCGCATCCTCATCCTCTACACCCATACTACTCCCCATCACCCATCCTCTGCACCCATACTACTTCCCTTCTTCATATTCTACACACATACTACTCCCCATCCTCATCCTCTACACCCATACTACTTCCTTTCCCCATCCTCTACACCCATACTACTCCCCTTCCTCAACCTCTACACCATACTACTTCCTATTCCCATCCTCTACACCCATACTACTCCTCATCCTTACCTTCATCCATCTAGTATCCGATTCCAGAAATCTCTGGAAGAGAAGGAATAGAGATTACACATGTGATTCACCTTTTCACTCCAACATCATCCCCGATGATCCCACCATAGAGATCCCTGTTCAGGCACTTCCTGTTATAGAGTGACAACACTCCGCCCCGGTCTCCCAGCTGTTCTCCTGTGTTGTCACCCTGATACATTGCCTTCCCACGGAGACTACAAGAGGCCGTTTCATTACACAGACACCTTCCTCTGTTGTCACCATCCGGAATCCCTCCAGAGAAATGCTATGACACTATCACTGGAGTGTATGTGGATAGGAAGCGGCAAATAGTGTAATGAATCCCCTTCTCACTCCACTTGAGTGCTTTTGTCAGTACACTGCTTCCTCCAATCTGAACCTTCAGATATCAGATTTTACAGCCGAATATTGTAACTAAGAACCAGATGTGACTAACTCAGTTACAAAGCTGGAACATGAACTGTTTATTGAAACACAGTTACACAGAGATAACACTCTGAAAAATCCCCATCCCCCTCTCTTTGCATTCAGGGTGGGGTAGACTGTCTACCCTCACAGCAAATACACATACACAACCCATAATACTTTTCTCCCAAGGCAGACAGACACAATAGAACAAAATAATACAGCCACACCCCAAACAACCCAGCAAAGAGTCCAAAACAGTATGAAACAAATATACATACATACAACATTCCAGTATGGTTGTACAGTGAGTCCGATTAGTACAAATCAGACTGGGGTTCTCGGTCACCCAGTGCTCCTAATAGACACAGGGTAACTTACACCTAGGAGGTGCATTGGGAGCTAAAGCATGGGTTTCCCAACCTCTTCAAGGGATTCTGGGTTCCACCAGCCCCCCCGCCCAAAGTGACTCCCGTCACAAAGAGCTTACATTGTCCTCCATCCCTCTCTGCTAATCTCTTCACTGGCTTTTGACCAGTGTCCTCCACCCCTTTCTGCCATTCCCTCCACTGGCTTCTGCTCAGTGTCCTCCATCCCTCTCTGCCAATCTCTAGGTTAAAATGGTCTGTAAGTGTTTACAATCACTTTAATCTGTAAAAGATTACTATTACACCTTTCCATCCACTCCGGAAGGGAAGCTTTATTGTCCCTATTTAGAGAATTAATCCAAGCTTCACTCTCAGCGTTCATCACATGATTGTCCATCCTTAGAGAATGATCTGCTCTTTCCATGGGATCAGAGGCTGAACTGACCTCTTTTCCATGCTCTGAACGGGAGAAGCAGACACCCTTCATGGGTCAAAATCAGTGGGTAGGAGGCTCTCGCCAAGTCCCCTCCAAAAGCCTCTGTCCCAGTTGGGTCTGTCATTGGCTTCTACTCAGTGTTCTCCATCCCTCTCTGCCAATCCCTCCACCCCTCTCTGCCAGTCCCTCTACTGACCTCCATTCAGTGTCTTCCATCCTTCTCTGCCAGTCCCTCTACTGACCTCCATTCAGTGTCCTCCACCCCTCTCTGCCAGTCCCTCTACTGACCTCCATTCAGTGTCCTCCATCCCTCCCAGCCAATCCCTCAATAGGATTCTGCTCCATGTCTGTTGCCCTTCTCTGCCAATCCCTCCACTGACTTCCACTACTAACCACAATGTACAAAGCCCCCAGCTACAGTACATCACCAACCTCATCTGCAGATGTCGGCCCAGATGTCCCAGAGCAATGTCAGGACAAGGTCACCTAGAGCCCAGAGCAAACATGCCAAACCTTGCCCCCCCCCAAGATGTATGAGCATTAAGGGTCAGCAAACATCCCCCTCCAAAAGAAATTGGGCACTAATCTGCATGATTACCTCCTAAGCATAAATTCGCCATAATCCCAGTACAAATGAGCTCCCACAACTGAAATCCCCCCTCCCAGCACAAATGCCCCCTTTCCAAAAAAATATCACCCCTCCTAGCATAAGTCCTCTACCTCTCACTTCCCCCTTCCTAGTACAAACACCCCCATGCATCCCTACTAGCACAACCCCCCCCCCAAAAAAAAAAACACAAATCATCCTGATTCACCACTGCCAGCACCCCCCCCCCCCACACACTCAACAAATTTCCCTCCTAGAACAACTCTTTTCCCCTGCTGCCCCCCAAATTCCCCCTCCAGAAACAAATGCTCTCCTGAAACCTGCACTCTGTACATAGTGTACCCCTAAACCCTGCACTCTGTACGTAGTGCACCCCTAAACCCTACACTCTGTACATAGTGCATACCTGAACTATGTACTTAACGCACACTCCTGGTATTTATTGTCCCTTTGGGATCCTCACATTGTTAGTACAGGAGGTGATACTGCTGCCTGAATGTGTTTTTTTTTCCCCCAGCTGAATGGGAATTTTGCATTGAAATTCTGGGTCACAACTGCAAGCCAAACAATTGTGGCAAAACGGGCAAATCTGACAGGAGATGCCATCTGTGAAACTTGGCATGTCGAGGTAAAATTGCTGCACTATGAAGCTAAGCATGGAGGCCATACCAAGGTGTACTCACCTGAGCAGATGCTATCTTCATTTAGAGGTAGGTGGTCAGGGATCCGTTATGTTTAAGTATCCTTTTTTAGGCCACTCCCACTATTAGATGCAATCTGGTCATTAACATTGCTCTCTATGGATAGTAATAGCAGAACTTGTTTTTCAACTGTATGCCAGGAAGGTGGCAGATAATTTCCCTGTGTGCTGACATGCTAATTACCGGTTCTGGGGATCATCCGTGTTCACAGATTGTGTTTTATACGGTTTAAATTAATATTAAAGGCTTTAATTTAAAAACAAATGTTATACTTTCCTGCTCTGTAATGGGTTTGTACTGCAAAGTATAGTCCCATGAGCAAAACGTTTAAAAGGCGAAAAATAAAACCTACTGTATGTGGCTCCCAGCCAAAGTTATAAGAGCTGTACATAATAAAAAAAAAATGCTTTTAAAACATACAAAAATTAAGGAACACTATCATCGTTTACGTGTTACAAAGAATATAACAGAATATGTAAAAAGTAAATCGAGGACAAAAAAATTTAAAACAAAGGACAGATTGCAAAACTAGAAGGACAAACCCCCAAAAATTCTTCCAATGTGTTAATAGTAAAAAGATTAGGTGAGAACTAGGCCATTGACAAAATAATCTGGGGGGGGGGGGTGACTGGGGACAAAGAGAATGCACAATTATTAAATACTTTCTTCAGCTCTGTGTATACAAAGGAGCATGGGGGAGCTCATGTCCATAATGGGGGGGGGGGGGGTTAGTGACACAGCCCCAAATGATCCACAATGACTCAAAAGTGATCTGGTCCAGAAATATTTAGACAGAATGAAGGTGGATAAAGCACCTGGACCAGGTATCATCCACCCACGGATCCTAAAACAATTGAGCTCTGTCATTTCAAAACCACTATATCTAATTTTTAGAGTTTTTGCAGACAGACAGCATGGATTCTTGAAAGACAGAAGTTGTCAAACAAACCTGATTTTCTTTCTATGAGGAGGTAAGTAAAACATTACACTGAGAGGAGGCTGTAGATGTGGTATACTGGGACAGAGTGGTGGCTGTGGACGTGGTATACTGGGACAGAGTGGTGGCTGTGGATGTGGTATACTTGGACAGAGGGGTGGCTGTGGACGTGGTATACTTGGACAGAGGGGTGGCTGTGGACGTGCTATACTTGGACAGTGGGGTGGCTGTGGACGTGGTGTACTTGGACAGAGGGGTGGCTGTGGACGTTGTATACTTGGACGACAGAGGCGTAGCTGTGGACCTGGTATACTTTGGACAGAGGGGTGGCTGTGGATTTGGTACTGTATACTTGGACAGAGGGGTGGCTGTGAATTTGGTATACTTGGACAGAGGGGTGGCTGTGGACGTGGTATACTTGGACAGAGGGGTGGCTGTGGACGTGGTATACTTGGACAGAGGGGTGGCTGTGGACGTGGTATACTTGGACAGAGGGGTGGCTGTGGACGTGGTATACTTGGGACAGAGGGGTGGCTGTGGACGTGGTTCACTTGGGACAGAGGGGTGGCTGTGGACGTGGTATACTTGGGACAGAGGGGTGGCTGTGGACGTGGTTCACTTGGGACAGAGGGGTGGCTGTGGACGTGGTATACTTGGACAGAGGGGTGGCTGTGGACGTGGTATACTTGGACAGAGGGGTGGCTGTGGACGTGGTATACTTGGGACAGAGGGGTGGTTGTGGACGTGGTATACTTGGGACAGGGGGTGGCTGTGGACGTGGTATACTTGGACAGAGGGGTGGCTGTGGACGTGGTATACTTGGGACAGAGGGGTGGCTGTGGACGTGGTATACTTGGGACAGAGGGGTGGTTGTGGACGTGGTATACTTGGGACAGGGGGTGGCTGTGGACGTGGTATACTTGGGACAGAGGGGTGGCTGTGGACGTGGTATAATTGGACAGAGGGGTGGCTGTGGACGTGGTATACTTGGACAGAGGGGTGGCTGTGGACGTGGTATACTTGGACAGAGGGGTGGCTGTCGACGTGGTATACTTGGGACAGAGGGGTGGCTGTGGACGTGGTATACTTGGGACAGAGGGGTGGCTGTGGACGTGTTATACTTGGACAGAGGGGTGGCTGTGGACGTGGTATACTTGGAATGAGGGGTGGCTGTGGACGTGGTATACTTGGACAGAGGGGTGGCTGTGGATGTGGTATTCTTGGACAGAGGGGTGGCTGTGGACGTGGTATACTTGGAATGAGGGGTGGCTGTGGACGTGGTATACTTGGACAGAGGGGTGGCTGTGGATGTGGTATACTTGGACAGAGGGGTGGCTGTGGACGTAGTATACTTGGACAGGGGGTGGCTGTGGACGTGGTATACTTGGACAGAGGGGTGGCTGTGGACGTGGTATACTTGGACAGAGGGGTGGCTGTGGACGTGGTATACTTGGACAGAGGGGTGGCTGTGGACGTGGTATACTTGGACAGAGGGGTGGCTGTGGACGTGGTATACTTGGACAGGGGGTGGCTGTGGACGTGGTATACTTGGACAGGGGGTGGCTGTGGACGTGTTATACTTGGACAGAGGGGTGGCTGTGGACGTGGTATACTTGGACAGAGGGGTGGCTGTGGACGTGGTATACTTTGACAGAGGGGTGACTGTGGACGTGGTATACTTGGACAGAGGGGTGGCTGTGGATGTGGTATACTTGGACAGGGGGTGGCTGTGGACGTGGTATACTTGGAATGAGGGGTGGCTGTGGACGTGGTATACTTGGACAGAGGGGTGGCTCTGGACGTGGTATACTTGGGACAGAGGGGTGGCTGTGGACGTGGTATACTTGGACAGAGGGGTGGCTGTGGACGTGGTATACTTGGACAGAGGGGTGGCTGTGGACGTGGTATACTTGGGACATAGGGGTGGCTGTGGACGTGGTATACTTGGACAGAGGGGTGGCTGTGGACGTGGTATACTTGGACAGAGGGGTGGCTGTGGACGTGGTATACTTGGACAGAGGGGTGGCTGTGGACGTGGTATACTTGGGACATAGGGGTGGCTGTGGACGTGGTATACTTGGACAGAGGGGTGGCTGTGGACGTGGTATACTTGGACAGAGAGGTGGCTGTGGACGTGGTATACTTGGACAGAGGGGTGGCTGTGGACGTGGTATACTTGGGACATAGGGGTGGCTGTGGACGTGGTATACTTGGACAGAGGGGTGGCTGTGGACGTGGTATACTTGGACAGAGGGGTGGCTGTGGACGTGGTATACTTGGACAGAGGGGTGGCTGTGGACGTGGTATACTTGGACAAAGGGGTGGCTGTGGCTGTATACTTGGACGAGGGGTGGTGTGGATGGTACTTGGGACAGAGGGGTGGCTGTGGACGTGGTATACTTGGACAGAGGGGTGGCTGTGGACGTGGTATACTTGGGACAGAGGGGTGGCTGTGGACGTGGTATACTTGGACAGAGGGGTGGCTGTGGACGTGGTATACTTGGGACAGAGGGGTGGCTGTGGACGTGGTATACTTGGACAGAGGGGTGGCTGTGGACGTGGTATACTTGGACAGAGGGGTGGCTGTGGACGTGGTATACTTGGACAGAGGGGTGGCTGTGGACGTGGTATACTTGGACAAAGGGGTGGCTGTGGACGTGGTATACTTGGACAGAGGGGTGGCTGTGGACGTGGTATACTTGGACAGAGGGGTGGCTGTGGACGTGGTATACTTGGACAGAGGGGTGGCTGTGGACGTGGTATACTTGGGACAGAGGGGTGGCTGTGGACGTGGTATACTTGGACAGAGGGGTGGCTGTGGACGTGGTATACTTGGACAGAGGGGTGGCTGTGGACGTGGTATACTTGGGACAGAGGGGTGGCTGTGGACGTGGTATACTTGGACAGAGGGGTGGCTGTGGACGTGGTATACTTGGACAGAGGGGTGGCTGTGGACGTGGTATACTTGGACAGAGGGGTGGCTGTGGACGTGGTATACTTGGACAAAGGGGTGGCTGTGGACGTGGTATACTTGGGACAGAGGGGTGGCTGTGGACGTGGTATACTTGGACAGAGGGGTGGCTGTGGACGTGGTATACTTGGGACAGAGGGGTGGCTGTGGACGTGGTATACTTGGGACAGAGGGGTGGCTGTGGACGTGGTATACTTGGACAGAGGGGTGGCTGTGGACGTGGTATACTTGGACAGAGGGGTGGCTGTGGACGTGGTATACTTGGGACAGAGGGGTGGCTGTGGACGTGGTATACTTGGACAGAGGGGTGGCTGTGGACGTGGTATACTTGGGACAGAGGGGTGGCTGTGGACGTGGTATACTTGGACAGAGGGGTGGCTGTGGACGTGGTATACTTGGACAGAGGGGTGGCTGTGGACGTGGTATACTTGGACAGAGGGGTGGCTGTGGACGTGGTATACTTGGACAGAGGGGGGCTGGCTGTATACTTGGACGAGGGGTGGTGTGGATGGTACTTGGACAGAGGGGTGGCTGTGGACGTGGTATACTTGGACAGAGGGGTGGCTGTGGACGTGGTATACTTGGACAGAGGGGTGGCTGTGGACGTGGTATACTTGGACAGAGGGGTGGCTGTGGACGTGGTATACTTGGACAGAGGGGTGGCTGTGGACGTGGTATACTTGGACAGAGGGGTGGCTGTGGACGTGGTATACTTGGACAGAGGGGTGGCTGTGGACGTGGTATACTTGGACGAGGGGTGGCTGGTATACTTGGACAGAGGGGTGGCTGTGAAAAATCTCTGAGGAATGTTTCCAACACCTTGTGGTATCTATGCCAGTGTTTCTTAACTCCAGTCATCAAGGCGCCCCAACAGGTCATGTTTTCAGGTTCTTCATTATTTTGAACAGGTGATTTGATCAGTTTCACTTCCTTAGTAATCACCACAGCCGTTTCATCTGAGGGAAATCCTGAAAACATGACCTGTTGGGGCACCTTGAGGACTGGAGTTGAGAAACAATGATCTATGCCACGAGGAATGAAAGCAAAAGGAGGTCCAACCCTCCACTAGCACGGTATACTTAACAAAGTGGCTGGTGAATAATGATAGAGGATCCAACCCACTGGATCTCTGATGGGATGATCACTTCCCTATTGGACACACACATGTATAACAGCGATGATATAAATAACCCGTAATCATTCTTAGAACTCCCTTTTTCGGGAAATGGGAGGTTGTCATGATAAAATGTTTATAGATACATTGCAACATTGTGATATCATTCTATATCACTTATTCATAGAGATGTTTATAATAATTATAGTATTGGTTAGTCGTTGGGTGATCCGGCGTGTTCATCTGTTGTGTCCACAAGTCCACCTGATCACTATGGACCAGATTCAGGTAGATTGGCGCATCTTTGCTCTGGAGTAACGCATCTCATTTACGTTACTCTGCCGAAATTTTAGGAGCAAGTGCTGTTATTCATGAAGCACTTGCTCCTAAAGTTGCGGCAGCGCATCGCAAATGAGCCGGCGGAATTCAAATTGGGCGGGTAGGGGGCGTGTAT
Source organism: Rana kukunoris (assembly GCA_029574335.1). Lineage (NCBI taxonomy): Eukaryota > Metazoa > Chordata > Amphibia > Anura > Ranidae > Rana > Rana kukunoris. The sequence continues at coordinate 15,092 of JAJQKJ010002729.1, forward strand.
TATTTAAACTAAGCGCGATCCCGCGGCGAACGTACTGCGCATGCGTCGAGTGTCAATGCATCCCAGTGCGCATGCTCCAAATTCTGTCAGTGAACGTCAATGACGTCACGTCCCCATTCGTGGACGTTTTACGCAAGCGACGCGATTATTTTTTTTTCCGACGCGATGACGACGCCTATACTTAACATAGGATACTCCACTAGGGGGCTGCTTTATCTTTACGCCGCGTATCGCTTACGGAAACGTCGGAAAGTCACTGCGTCGCGCCCGAATACGATCGTGAATTGCTGATTAACATATTTTTTCGGCGTAAATCAGCGGGAACGCCCCCGGCGCCATTTTTAAATTAAAGTTGCGATGCGATGGCGAAATTCAATTGCGCCGATCGCATCGGAACTCCAACCCGGCGTTTCTTGTTTTCTGGTTACAGAGACGCCGGCTTAAAGTGACAGTTAGGCTGGAGTATCACTGATAGATAACTCTACCTGAATCTGGCCCTATATCTCCGATTACATGAGATGGGGCAGTAATGATAATTCACAATGGATTGCAGGAGATCTTGAAATATTACAATATTATCAATGTGGAACATAGGTAATTAACCACTTTAGCCCCAGAAGGTTTTACCCCCTTCCTGCCCAGGCGAAATTTCAGCTTCCGGCACTGCGTCGCTTTAACTGACAATTGCGCGGTCGTGCGACGCGGCTACCAAACAAAATTGGCGTCCTTTTTCCCCCACAAATAGAGATTTCATTTGGTGGTATTTGATCCCCTCTACAGTTTTTATTTTTTGCGCTATAAACAAAAATAGAGCGAAAATTTTGAAAAAAATATGCAATATTTTTTACTTTTTGCTATAATAAATTTCCCCAAAAATATATAAAGAAAAAAATGTTTCATCAGTTTAGGCCGATACGTATTCTTCTACATATTGTTGGTAAAAAAAATGCAATAAGCGTTTATCGATTGGTTTGCACAAAATGTATAGCATCTACAAAATAGGGGATAGTTTTATGGCATTTTTATTATTATTTGTTTTACTAGTAATGGCGACGATCTGCGATTTTTTTTTTATTATTTATTGGGACTGCGACATTATGGCGGACACATCGGACACTTTTGTGAAATTTTTGGGACCAATCACATTCATACAGTGAACAGTGCTATAAATATGCACTGATAAATGTATAAATGTGACTGGAAGGGAAGGGGTTAAAGGGTCACTAAAGTTTAAAAAAATAAAAAAAACAAACATGTGATACTTACCTCCACTGTGCAGTTCGTTTTGCACAGAGTGGCCCGGAAAGCTGTCTTCTGGGGTCCCTCGGCGGCTGTCTGGGCTCCTCCTCGCAAAAGCTTTCCCTCTTCATGCGAGAGCGCTCGCACGGAGGAAAGCTTTTGCGAGCAAGCTCCCGTGATACAGCGGCGGCCATAGCCGCCGACTGTATCACTCGGCTCCGCCCCCCGGCGCGCCGCGTCATCCGCTCTGATTGACAGCAGCGCTAGCCAATGGCTGCGCTGCTATCAATCTGCCCAGCCTAGCCAATCAACGGCCAGGCTGGGAACCAAAGAGGACGACGTGGACGCGCCCGGGAGTTTCGAACGGTCAGGTAAGTACAACGGGGCCTCAGGGGGGGGCGGTGCTGTAAGATGTTTTTTTACCTTAATGCATAGGATGCATTAAGGTAAAAAAACTTGTACCTTTACAACCCCTTTAACTACTAGGGGGCTGGGAAGGGGTGAAATGTGTAGCTTAGTTTGTGTTCTAACTGTAGGGGGAGGGGAGTGACTGGGGGAGGTGACCGATTGTGTCCCTATGTACAAGGGACACAGATCGGTCTCCTCTCTCCCTGACAGGACGTGGAGGTCTGTGTTTACACCCCATCATTACACAGAGCTCCACGTCCCCGCTCAGTTACTGGTCAATCGCGGGTGCCCGGCGGCGATCGTTGCCGCCGGGCACGCGCACCGTGATCCCAGCAAAGCGGCGGCCCTATCGGCTTTAAAAGACAGGATGTCATATGACTTCCTGTCAGAACAATGAAGTCTTCCGCCCGCCGTCATTTGACGGCGGGCAGTAGACAAGTGGTTAAGTCTGCTACTGTCATGTAAATTAACCTTAATTTGGCTTCTAAAGACCTGTTCATTGTGTGATGCTAATTAACACTGTTTTGTTTGAATTTCATGCAGAACAGTCACTCTTCAGATTTATGAACAGGAAGTAAAATAAATGGAAACGACTTCTTATAAATGACATTTATTTCCAGTGGACGGCAGAGTCTCCATACAGGTCCTGGAGGAATCTGTCAGTGATCCTCAGTATGGGCACCCCAGCAGGACTCATTAATATGGATTTTTTTACAGCACAAGCTGCATTCTTTGTAGTATTTGGTTATTGTGCAGTCATTGGGGGGGGGGAAGACCTATGGAGGGGGTTGGGCACTCATTTGGGATAAGGGGACACTATGGGGGTTCCTGGGAAATTGGGGTCACTTATTTGTATACAGCAGAGAACACTGGATACATATCACTGTGTACCCCACGTATCCAACAGATGATGATTTGTCATCTTCAGCCATTGAAGACATTCTTCTTAAACCATTGGGCTCTGGCCATCACATCATTGGAGAAGTCTTTGCAGTCTGTATTTTCATCCACATCCTCGTAGCTGCGAACTTTCAGAGGACCGCACATGTACGCCGCCGTTCCACCTACAAAAAAAAATCTGTTATTTCAGTCATCCTTTATATCCTGAGTGTACAGGCTCTTGATGTGTCTCATATTCAGATGGAGCTCTTCCAGTGCTGCTGGTTACCGGGGAAGGAGGAACATTCCGGCACCAGATTTATGGGATATAGACATTCAGTATAAGCAAAGTAAGATGGAGCCTTTCCATCAAGAGCCTGTACAAGTAAAACACCAACATCTATAGAAGGTCATCATTTCCTGATTATTATTTTTTGTGTACTTGCAGGAGGGGAATAAACTCAGAGGAGGATGAGGCAAAGAGTGTGTGGACTTCAGAGGATCACCAAAGTCTCCTTCCACCAGGTTCCAAGCCATGAGCCTCCTCTGGATGAAGGTAAACTGACCAGTTCTATACAAGGACTTCCCTTTTAAAGCCTCACTCTGGACATCATACAAAATATTACCCTTTTGGGGGGGTGGGGGCACAAATGCTGAAGTCCAGGGGGCAGAAGAATAAGTTGAAAGACTGTACTGCTCCAGCAGGCTTCCACCACAATGACCGGTACTCTGAAGCCTCTTCTCTGAGTGCTCTGGCCAGTGGTTGTACCACTATCCAAAACAAGAACACATACACAGACATATTTGATGCCAATACCATATTATCCATCTAGTAGGAAATGAGAATCCCTATTCACACATGGTAGTAATGTGGGGGACATGGTGTAGGTATAGTGCCAAGAACAATAATGTGGAGGACATAGTGTGGGTGTAGTGCCAAGAACAGTAATGTAGGGGACATGGTGTAGTGCCAAGAATAGTAATGTGGGGGACATGGTGTTGGTGTAGTGCCAAGAACAGTAATGTGGGGGACATGGTGTAGGTGTGGTGCCAAGAACAGTAATGTGGGGGACGTGGTGTAGGTGTGGTGCCAAGAACAGTAATGTGGGGGACATGGTGTTGGTGTGGTGCCAAGAACAGTAATGCGGGGGACATCGTGTTGGTGTAGTACCAAGAACAGTAATGTGGGGGACATGGTGTAGGTGTGGTGCCAAGAACAGTAATGTGGGGGACATGGTGTAGGTGTAGTGCCAAGAACAGTAATGCGGGGGACATCGTGTTGGTGTAGTACCAAGAACAGTAATGTGGGGGACATCGTGTTGGTGTAGTACCAAGAACAGTAATGTGGGGGACATCGTGTTGGTGTAGCACCAAGAACAGTAATGTGGGGGACATGGTGTTGGTATAGTACCAAGAACAGTAATGTGGGGGACATCGTGTTGGTGTAGCACCAAGAACAGTAATGTGGGGGACATTGTGTAGGTGTAGTGCCAAGAACAGTAATGTGGGGGCATGGTGTTGGTGTGGTGCCAAGAACAGTAATGTGGGGGCATGGTGTTGGTGTGGTGCCAAGAACAGTAATGTGGGGGCATGGTGTTGGTGTGGTGCCAAGAACAGTAATGTGGGGGACATGGTGTAGGTGTAGTGCCAAGAACAGTAATGGGGAGGACATGGTGTAGGTGTAGTGCCAAGAACAGTAATGTGGGGGACATGGTGTGGTGCCAAGAACAGTAATGTGGGGGACATGGTGTAGGTGTAGTGCCAAGAACAGTAATGTGGGGGCATGGTGTTGGTGTGGTGCCAAGAACAGTAATGTGGGGGCATGGTGTAGGTGTGGTGCCAAGAACAGTAATGTGGGGGCATGGTGTTGGTGTGGTGCCAAGAACAGTAATGTGGGGGACATGGTGTAGGTGTAGTGCCAAGAACAGTAATGGGGAGGACATGGTGTAGGTGTAGTGCCAAGAACAGTAATGTGGGGGGCATGGTGTAGGTGTAGTGCCAAGAACAGTAATGGGGAGGAGGTGTAGTGCCAAGAACAGTAATGGTGGTAGGTGTAGTGCCAAGAACAGTAATGTGGGGGTGTAGTGCCAAGAACAGTGGTGTGTAGGTGTATGTGTAGGTGTAGTGCCAAGAACAGTAATGTGGGGGCATGGTGTATGTGTGTAGGTGCCAAGAACAGTAATGTGCCAAGAACAGTAATGGGGAGGACAGTGTGTGTAGGTGTAGTGCCAAGAACAGTAATGTGGGGGACATGGTGTGGTGCCAAGAACAGTAATGTGGGGGGCATGGTGTAGGTGTAGTGCCAAGAACAGTAATGTGGGGGCATGGTGTTGGTGTGGTGCCAAGAACAGTAATGTGGGGGCATGGTGTTGGTGTGGTGCCAAGAACAGTAATGTGGGGGCATGGTGTTGGTGTGGTGCCAAGAACAGTAATGTGGGGGCATGGTGTAGGATTTTCACATGGGGGGATGGGATATCTGCAATACCTTCCAGGTCACCATTCTCTGGTTATTGTCTATATTGGATCACATTTCAGGCTCTTTGGATTGGACCTCCAATGGTGGAATTGTCCTAACAGGGTCACACCTCAGTACTGACCTTTCAGGAGCTGAGCTGGAGTCCAGTCCGGAAAGTCCCCCTTAATGTATCCGATCATACTGACGAGTATTTCTGCTCCTTGATCGATGTGCTCCTCACTGTTCCATTCACCACGAGGATCATGCCATTTCTTGCACACCTGAGGGGGGAGGGGAGACATGGAGGATCAGACATGGAGGATCTCATGAAGATGCCAGTTGCCTGGCTATTCCACCAATCACAGGCCTCAGTACTGACTTGGAAAGTATACAGATGTGCTCTATAATTCTGGGTTAGAAATGGAGGTCTGTACTCAAATCCATATATATGGGAAGTGAAGAATGAACCCAGAATCACCATGCAAAGTACCGACCAGGACCAGCATGACCACCAAACTGCCGTTCCTCTGAGCAGCTGCCACTGGTCGTCTTCTAACTATAAATGATGTATAAAGCTTGATTTTTCTTCAAGTTAATGCCAAAAAGCTCAATTTTGGTGTCACCTGACCACAGCACTGTCACGGGTCCCCGTCGCACATCAGATATTACAGCCACATATTGTCAGACAAGACTCGCTCGGGTACACAGCTTGATCATGGAATCCACATCCAAGCAATGCTTTGATTAATCAGGGATTGCAGGCGGCATGGCATCAGTCTACAAAACTCTTACAATGTTCCATCGTTCCGATACAGTGGAATTCATGTATCTTATATTTCTGGAGGGATATTGTTAATAATTATTACTAAAGAAATCCGAGCCACATTCCTAATGTCCGTTAGTTTCTCAGTCACCCCGGGCCCCTAATAAACATGGGGTGACATAGGAGGTGCATTGGGAGCTGGAACAAGCTCTCCAAGGGATTCTGGGTTCCACGGGACCCCCGCCCAAAGTGACTGCCTTCACAGGCACTTTCTCCCAATCCTTCTCTGAATTGTTTAGATGTTCATTGGCAAACCTCAGATGGATCTGTACTTGTGTCTTCCTGAGGGGGGGGCCTTGCGGGGGCTGCAGGATTCCAATCCATGGCGGTGTATTGTGTCATCAATGGTGTGTTTGGTGACTGTGGTCCCAACTGAGATCCTTCACAAGCTCCTCCCATGTTCTGGGTGGATCCCTCACTTTTCTCATGGTCATCCTCACCCCATGAGGCGAAATCTTACATGGACCTCCAGACTGAGGACAATCGATAGAGATTTTGTATTTCTTCCATTTGTGAATAATCACAGTTGTCTCCTCTCACCAAGCTTCTTGCTGATGGTCTTGTAGCCCATTCCAGCCTTGTGCCGATCTCAGATCTTCTCCCCGACGTCCTCTGACAGATCTTTGATCTCCGATCTTCTCCCCGACATCCTCTGACAGATCTTTGGTCTCCGATCTTCTCCCCGACGTCCTCTGACAGATCTTTGATCTCCGATCTTCTCCCCAACGTCCTCTGACAGATCTTTGATCTCCGATCTTCTCCCCAACGTCCTCTGACAGATCTTTGATCTCCGATCTTCTCCCCAACGTCCTCTGACAGATCTTTGATCTCCGATCTTCTCCCCAACGTCCTCTGACAGATCTTTGATCTCCGATCTTCTCCCCAACGTCCTCTGACAGATCTTTGATCTCCGATCTTCTCCCCAACGTCCTCTGACAGATCTTTGATCTCCGATCTTCTCCCCAACGTCCTCTGACAGATCTTTGATCTCCGATCTTCTCCCCAACGTCCTCTCTCTGACAGATCTTTGATCTCCGATCTTCTCCCCGACATCTTCTGACAGATCTTTGATCTCCGATCTTCTCCCCAACGTCCTCTGACAGATCTTTGGTCTCCGATCTTCTCCCCAACGTCCTCTGACAGATCTTTGATCTCAGATCTTCTCCCCAACATCTTCTGAAAGATCTTTGATCTCCGATCTTCTCCCCAACGTCCTCTGACAGATGTTTGATCTCCGATCTTCTCCCCGACGTCCTCTGACAGATCTTTGATCTCCGATCTTCTCCCCGACATCCTCTGACAGATCTTTGATCTCAGATCTTCTCCCCAACGTCCTCTGACAGATCTTTGATCTCAGATCTTCTCCCCGACATCCTCTGACAGATCTTTGGTCTCCGATCTTCTCCCCAACGTCCTCTGACAGATCTTTGATCTCCGATCTTCTCCCCAACATCCTCTGACAGATCTTTGATCTCCGATCTTCTCCCCAACGTCCTCTGACAGATCTTTGATCTCCGATCTTCTCCCCAACGTCCTCTGACAGATCTTTGATCTCCGATCTTCTCCCCAACGTCCTCTGACAGATCTTTGATCTCCGATCTTCTCCCCAACGTCCTCTGACAGATCTTTGATCTCCGATCTTCTCCCCAACGTCCTCTGACAGATCTTTGATCTCCGATCTTCTCCCCAACGTCCTCTGACAGATCTTTGATCTCCGATCTTCTCCCCGACATCTTCTGACAGATCTTTGATCTCCGATCTTCTCCCCAACGTCCTCTGACAGATCTTTGGTCTCCGATCTTCTCCCCAATGTCCTCTGACAGATCTTTGATCTCCGATCTTCTCGATCTTCTCCCGACATCTTCTGACAGATCTTTGATCTCCGATCTTCTCCCCAACGACAGATCTTTGGTCTCCGATCTCTCCCCTGTCCTCTGACAGATCTTTGATCTCCCCAACATCTTCTGACAGATCTTTGATCTCCGATCTTCTCCCCAACGTCCTCTGACAGATGTTTGATCTCCGATCTTCTCCCCGACGTCCTCTGACAGATCTTTGATCTCCGATCTTCTCCCCGACATCCTCTGACAGATCTTTGATCTCAGATCTTCTCCCCAACATCTTCTGACAGATCTTTGATCTCCGCTCTTCTCCCCGACATCCTCTGACAGATCTTTGATCTCCGATCTTCTCCCCAACGTCCTCTGACAGATCTTTGGTCTCCCCCATGATGGTGAGATGTGATTGGAGGAAAGAGATTCTGTGGACAGGAGTCTTTTATACATAACGAGTTGTTGTTATTAGAACCTTCTTACATTGACGGGACTGATCTGTGTGCCACATGAACACCCCCTGTAGCCAGTCTGTGGGGGAGAATTATTGTTGGTCGGGGGATCAAATACTTATTTTACTCCATTGATAACATTTGTATTGTGTGTTTTTTCTGGACTTTTGGTTGAAACTCTGTCACTATCATATAAAATACACCTATGAGAAATATTATAGACCCTCTATTTCTATGTAAGTGGGCAAATCTACACAATCTACAGGGGAGACAATCGTTATTCCCCCCAAGCCCCCCCCCCCACTGTACCAAGACTGTATAAAAAAATAGTTGGCCTACAGGTGTTAGAATGGTTTAGTTTTACCTGCATTAAGCCGAAGCATTCCTTTTGATACCCCCATCCATCGCGGAGGTATGCGCCGGCATTGGATAATCGCGATATCATTGCAGCGATGAGAGAAGGATCGATTCCTCTGCGATCTCCCACTCTCACAATCGTGTCCTTCAATCCCCGTATAACCTCTGCATCTCTCGCAGCCATGGCGTGTGATGCTTCCTCTCCTGCAAAGAGATATAAGAGAACCTGTAGACGGCTATAAGAACCCCAAACATAGCGGGGGGGGGGGGAGTCACTAAGACTGGAGCACAGAATCTGGTGCAGCTCTGCATAGAAACCAATCAGCTTCCAGGTTTTATTGTCAAAGCTCAACTGAACAAGCTGAAGTTGGAAGCTGATTGGTTACTATGAACATCTTCCCCACTGTGTGCCCTGTCAGTGTCCCTTCTGCTGGACACCTTGCCCTCCATGGAAAGGTTCCCCTTTAATGACTATATAGAGGAAGAATGGAGTCCCTCTGTTTCTGTGACAAGTTCTTCTTTTATAGAAGCTGAACTAAGGCAATAGAATGTGTACACTGAGCCCAATTTCTTCACCCCGACTTCATCAAATAAACCCCAAAACCCCCCTCAGTCATACTGATGTGTATGATAATTCATGTTTTATATTTTACTTTCTGAGGTTGTTTCACTTCTTTAGTATTTTCATTCTTACTGCTGCTCTGTGTATTTTTTTTATTATTCTGTACATTGCCATCTCTATATTGTCCACTAGATGTCGCCAGAGTAGTGCATTTATAGAACAATCTGCCATTTCCATCTCATCCCCTAGATGTCGCCAGAGTAGTGCATTTATTGAACAATCTGCCATTTCCATCTGTAGCGCCCTGCTCCCAATGATTAGGGCACTATTCTAAATTTAGAGGGTGTCTGAGCCAATGGTGGGCTGATGCCGCGTACACACAAACAATGTTTTTTCCAACTTGATTATCAAAATGGCGTTGCCTACACACGATCGTGAAAAAAAAACTGCTCTAGCAAAGCGCGGTGACGCACAACACGTACGCCGGCACTATAAAGGGGAAGTTCCATGCGGATGGCGCCCCCTTGGGGCTGCTTTAGCTGATTCCGTGTTAGTAAAAGACGATTCGCGCTTTTCTGTCTGTTACGGCGTGATGAATGTGCGATCTCCATTATGAACGGTACTTTTACCAGAACGAGCGCTCCCGTTTTTTAACTTGCTTATGAGGTTTTTCACATCTTTAAAGCCCACACACGACCATTTTTAACAACCTGGCAAACAAAAACGTTAACCACTTAAGGACCGGACCAATATGCTGCTAAATGACCCAAGGGGTTTTTACAATTCGGCACTGCGTCGCTTTAACAGACAATTGCGCGGTCGTGCGACGCGGCTCCCAAACAAAATTGGCGTCCTTTTTTTCCCACAAATAGAGCTTTCTTTTGGTGGTATTTGATCACCTCTGCGTTTTTTATTTTTTGCGCTATAAACAAAAATAGAGCGAAATTTTTGAAAAAAAATCAATATTTTTTAATTTTTTGTTATAAGAACAATCAAATAAACTAAATTTAGGCCAAAATGTATTCAGCCACATGTCTTTAGTAAAAAAAAATTGCAATAAAAAAAAAAATAGCTACCGAGCGGGAACAGCGACACTAATACAGCGATCAGAAAAATGATCGCTTAGTGAGGCTGGCAATAGGGGGTGAAAGGGTTAACTAGGGCGGTGATCAAGGGGTTAAACCTTTTAGAACCCGAAAAACGGCCGTGTGTACGCAGCATCAGACTTTGTTGAATTTTATTGAAATTTGCCTCTGTCTGTCTGTGGTTGTGCTTGATAGGACTTTCCCCTGTTGCCTGTAGGTGGTGTTTCCACCTCAGGCCCATGTTGGAACACAAGCAAACCATGGTGTGTTAAGTGACCCTTCTCGGCAGCAGCCCAGTGGGAGTGGTGTACCCACTGTGCATGCTGGGAAGGGGGTACTTAAGGGGCAGATGCCATTTATTTGGGTCCTTCGCCTTGTGGCCCTCCTGGCGCAAGGTACGAGTGTGTGATCTCAGCCCCGGGACCACGTTGGCCCAAGGCTGCATCGATGCCGGGTAGGCCCAGCTATGCCTGCTGGGGCATATGATCCTAAAGGAAATCCCAAGCTGTCCATCCAAGTGGGAGAAGCTGCTTAACGAAGAAGACTGGGAGAGGACCTGACCTGGATGAGACCAAGCAAAGAAAGCTGATGTCTCCTGATAGGCCTGGTGATTTCGTTAAGAAGGGAATCCACAATTCTACTTGTCTTAAAGTCCGCCGGGTCGGCTTAAAGGCACTTTTTTCTGTAAGGCTGGAAGTTCGGGATCTAAAATCCTGTGGCAGAGAATTCCTGGACTAATCATTTTCATTCACAAATGGTCTGTGGCAGAGACGGTTCCCACATCATCCTGGCTGCTAGGCCATGTGAGAGGGGTCTATCCGGGTGAGAGGGGTCTATCCGGGTGAGAGGGGTCTATCCGGGTGAGAGGGGCCTATCTGAGTGAGAGGGGCCTATCCGAGGGAGAGGGGCCTATCCGAGGGAGAGGGGCCTATCCGAGGGAGAGGGGCCTATCCGAGTGAGAGGGGCCTATCCGAGGGAGAGGGGCCTATCCGAGGGAGAGGGGCCTATCCGAGGGAGAGGGGCCTATCCGAGGGAGAGGGGCCTATCTGGGGGGAGAGGGGCCTATCCGGGGGAGAGGGGTGAGAGGGGCCTATCTGGGGTGAGAGGGGCCTATCCTGGTGAGCATTGCCCACTCCAGAGGGAGTGGTGAATGACTGACTGGAGCTTTAGGCATTTTTGTGTGCCCTGTACCGTTTACCTGAACCTTCCCCTTTTCCTCCTACCTTCTACTTTCTTTACAAGTTTACTGCAGCAAAAATAAAACCTAACAGTTGAGGGTTTTTACATCTTGTATGGACATTGCAATTTCTACAGACTTGTTTCCCCTGACAACGAATCTAGAGGTAACGTGCAAAACCCAAATATAAACCAGCAGCTCCTTCTGGGGGTAGTGCTACACATCTCATCCCCTAGATGTCGCCAGAGTAGTGCATTTATTGAACAGTCTGCATTTTCTGAAGTCTCCACAGGGTGGCGGTATGTGTCGCTAGCAGGGGAAAGGAAACCTGAATAGTTTTGGTGAATGGCTTCAGTTCACTCCGGGGGTCACTTCCCATTCTTACCGAATATATCTTTATGGCCATTATTCCTGGCTGTTGCCTCTGAAGCTCCAGAACATTCCACCTCCAAGACATCGGTGTATTCAGATGCTGAAATGAAAAGAGACAGATGTGTTACAAAAATAAACTTCTGTGTCTGGTGTGAGTGCCCCTCCCCCGCACCGCTGCACTTCCTCTTTCTTGTTTCTGGAATGATCTGCCCCCATCATTACATTTCCTTATTAGATATCCAGTTCATCAATCCGTATGGAATGGTGTCCTCTCCGTAGAGGGTGACAGACTATGTACTGCAGGCAGGGTGATCTGAGACAAATGTGGCTCCTCCCATAGCGGCTGGAGGTGCCGACCCTTCAGTACAGGGGCCCCTGAGCTCACATTATGGGCCCCACCATGTTATCAATGATTTCTGTGTGAGCCGAGACTCTCAGCAGCTCAGTGACCATCCTACTTCCTCCTCTCATTCCACCAATCAGTGAGGTCCCCGGTCACATGTCCAATCCAACACCGCCATATTGTTTAATTAGAAACATTACACAAAGTAACGAGATTATAGAAGAAAACAATTCCCGAGTCTTCCCATAGGGGGCACTGGGCCAATGACACAATTATTTATTTATATATATAGCACCGCACTTTACATATATATATTATACATTCACATGTAATATCTTCTATACAGACCTTTCCCTGGAGTTGGTTGGTAAGAAGCTTGTTTGTCGCCCCCGATCGGCTTCCACTGCTCAAATACGGCGACTTTCTTATTTTCATCTCTCAGAGAGAAGCAGAGATTGTCCTTGTCAGCATGGCTCCACCCCCAACTATAATTCAGCAACTTTCTCATCTTCTGCTGGCTGGTCGGTTCCGATGTGATATTATCGCACTGCTCGCTGGTCAGCATCTTCTTCTGCAGCAACATGTCCAACGTAAGTTCCACTTCAATGATGTCTTGTACTAAGGTGGCCCTGTGTGTGTCCAGAAAATGGGACTTTCCTGCTGTAAGACAATGTACATCAGATGTGTGTTCTGTGCTTGTGGAATAAAGCTTGTACAAAGAGCCCCCCAATGCCCTGTAATGGACTCTCCAACCACTCCGTATACCTCTCTATACCTCAGCCACCTTCTACATATCCCACCCCAATCCTCTATACCCATACTACTCCCCATACTACTCCCCATCACCCATACTACTCCCCATCCCCATCCTCTACACCCTTACTACTCCCCATACTACTCCCCATCACCCATACTACTCCCCATCCCCATCCTCTACACCCTTACTACTCCCCATACTACTCCCCATCACCCATACTACTCCCCATCCTCTACACCCTTACTACTCCCCATACTACTCCCCATCACCCATCCTCTACACCCATACTACTCCTCATACTACTCCCCATCACCCATACTACTCCCCATCCCCATCCTCTACACCCTTACTACTCCCCATACTACTCCCCATCACCCATACTACTCCCCATCCTCTACACCCTTACTACTCCCCATACTACTCCCCATCACCCATCCTCTACACCCATACTACTCCCCATCCTCTACACCCATAGTACTCCCCATCCTCTACACCCATACTACCGCAGAGACGGTTCCCACATCATCCCGGCTGCTAGGCCATGTGAGAGGGGTCTATCCGGGTGAGAGGGGTCTATCCGGGTGAGAGGGGCCTATCCGGGTGAGAGGGGCCTATCCGGGTGAGAGGGGCCTATCCGGGTGAGAGGGGCCTATCCGGGTGAGAGGGGCCTATCCGGGGGAGAGGGGTCCTATCTGGGTGAGAGGGGTCCTATCTGGGTGAGAGGGGTCCTATCTGGGTGAGAGGGGCCTATCTGGGGTGAGAGGGGCCTATCTGGGGTGAGAGGGGGCCTATCCTGGTGAGAGGGGGCCTATCCTGGTGAGAGGGGCCTATCTGGCGTGAGAGGGGGCCTATCTGGGTGAGAGGGGTCCTATCTGGGTGAGAGGGGCCTATCTGGGGTGAGAGGGGGCCTATCCTGGTGAGAGGGGGCCTATCCTGGTGAGAGGGGGCCTATCCTGGTGAGAGGGGCCTATCTGGCGTGAGAGGGGGCCTATCTGGGTGAGAGGGGTCCTATCTGGGTGAGAGGGGTCCTATCTGGGTGAGAGGGGCCTATCTGGGGTGAGAGGGGTCCTATCTGGCGTGAGAGGGGGCCTATCTGGGTGAGAGGGGTCCTATCTGGGTGAGAGGGGTCCTATCTGGGTGAGAGGGGTCCTATCTGGGTGAGAGGGGCCTATCTGGGGTGAGAGGGGTCCTATCTGGCGTGAGAGGGGGCCTATCTGGGTGAGAGGGGTCCTATCTGGGTGAGAGGGGTCCTATCTGGGTGAGAGGGGTCCTATCTGGGTGAGAGGGGCCTATCTGGGGTGAGAGGGGTCCTATCTGGCGTGAGAGGGGTCCTATCTGGGTGAGAGGGGTCCTATCTGGGTGAGAGGGGTCCTATCTGGGTGAGAGGGGTCCTATCTGGGTGAGAGGGGCCTATCTGGGGTGAGAGGGGGCCTATCCTGGTGAGAGGGGGCCTATCCTGGTGAGAGGGGGCCTATCCTGGTGAGAGGGGCCTATCTGGCGTGAGAGGGGGCCTATCCTGGTGAGAGGGGCCTATCTGGCGTGAGAGGGGGCCTATCCTGGTGAGAGGGGGCCTATCCTGGTGAGAGGGGGCCTATCCTGGTGAGAGGGGCCTATCTGGCGTGAGAGGGGGAGAGGGGGCCTATCCTGGTGAGAGGGGGCCTATCCTGGTGAGAGGGGGCCTATCCTGGTGAGAGGGGGCCTATCCTGGTGAGAGGGGGCCTATCCTGGTGAGAGGGGCCTATCTGGCGTGAGAGGGGGCCTATCCTGGTGAGAGGGGGCCTATCCTGGTGAGAGGGGGCCTATCCTGGTGAGAGGGGCCTATCTGGGGTGAGAGGGGGCCTATCCTGGTGAGAGGGGGCCTATCTGGGGTGAGAGGGGGCCTATCCTGGTGAGAGGGGGCCTATCCTACTCCCCATCCTCTACACCCATACTGAGTGTGTAGTGTAGTGGAAAGTCCTCAGGTTAGGGGGGGCGCAAATTTCTTGCCTTGCCCCGGGCGCTGACAACCCACGCTACGTCACTACTCCTCCTCATCCTCACCTTCAGCCATCTGGAATCAGATTCCAGCAATCCCTGGAAGAGAAGGAATAGAGATTACACACAATGTGATTCACCTTTTCACTCCAACATCTGAAGTTCACATAAAGTATTCCCCGGTGATCCCGCCATGGAGATCCTTGTTCAGGCACTTCCTGTTATAGGGTGACAGCACTCCGCCCCGGTCTCCCAGCTGTTCTCCTGTGTTGTTAACCTGATACATGGCCTTCCCATGGAGACTACAAGAGGCTGTTTCATTACACAGACACAGTCCTCTGTTGTCATTATCCGGAATCCCCCCAGAAAAATACTGTGACACCATCACTGGAGTGTATGTAGATAGGAAGCAGCAAATAAGAGCTTACATTGTCCTCCACCCCTCTCTGCCAATCCCTCCACTGACCTCCATTCAGTGTCCTCCACCCCTCTCGGCCAATCCCTCCACTGACCTCCATTCAGTGTCCTCCACCCCTCTCTACCAATCCCTCCACTTGTCTCCATTCAGTGTCCTCCACCTCTCTCTGCCAATCCCTCCACTGGTTGGCATTCAGTGTCCTCCACCCCTCTCTACCAATCCCTCCACTGACCTCCATTCAGTGTCCTCCACCCCTCTCTACCAATCCCTTCACCGACCTCCATTCAGTGTCCTCCACCCCTCTCTACCAATCCCTCCACTGACCTCCATTCAGTGTCCTCCACCCCTCTCTGCCAATCCCTCCACTGACCTCCATTCAGTGTCCTCCACCCCTCTCTACCAATCCCTCCACTGACCTCCATTCAGTGTCCTCCACCCCTCTCTACCAATCCCTCCACTGACCTCCACTCAGTGTCCTCCACCCCTCTCTACCAATCCCTCCACTGACCTCCATTCAGTGTCCTCCACCCCTCTCTGCCAATCCCTCCACTGACCTCCATTCAGTGTCCTCCACCCCTCTCTACCAATCCCTCCACTGACCTCCATTCAGTGTCCTCCACTACTCTCTACCAATCCCTCCACTGACCTCCATTCAGTGTCCTCCACCCCTCTCTACCAATCCCTCCACTGACCTCCATTCAGTGTCCTCCACCCCTCTCTACCAATCCCTCCACTGACCTCCATTCAGTGTCCTCCACCCCTCTCTACCAATCCCTCCACTGACCTCCATTCTGCCAATCCCTCTACTTGCTTCTGCTCAGTGTCCTCAAGCCCTCTCTGCCAATCCCTCCACTGGCTTTGTGATGGACTATCCAGCATCCAGCTTGGATGCCTCGGTCAAGATACAGCTTCTTCCAGTATGGAACCAGGTATTATAGCTGACCACCCAAGGACTAGATGGCACTAGCTTAGGTGCAAACTGGTACTCTTTACTAGACATGTGCACAACAAAAATTTTCGTTTATTTCTGTTTCGTTTCTGTTCGTTTATCGTGATTCGTAATGAGTCGTAATTTCGTAAGACGTTAGTTATCGTATTCGTACTCTTTAGTATTTTCGTAACACTTTTTTTTCCGTTTCCGTTTTTTTATGTTAGTTTATTTTTCGTAGATTTATGATTAGTATTTTCGTTAAATGTTGTATTCTGCCTCGTTCGTATTTTTACAATGAATTTATTTGTTTATTCGTTTTTACGTTGGTTTATTTTTCGTTGTTTTGATATTCGTATTTACATTATATTTTCCATCATGCCGCGTTTGTACTTTCGTAAGAAATAAATCTTCGTTGCTTTATGATCATTCGTATTTTCGTGTCTAATTTCATTTGATTATAACAACGTTCTTTTGTAGATTTTATTGCATTCGTAATTCTGTTAAAATACATTTTACGTTTATTCGACACGCTACTCGTCGTAATTTTGTAAAACATCGTAATTTACTGCGATTGACTAACACAGATAAAGACACAAGGTCAAGGAGCCACATAAGAAAGAAGCTCATTGGGGGAAGGGACAGCGCTGAGTGGCTATTGGTCACAGTACTAATGAAAGTGAATTTACATTATTTCATTTCCGTTTTCCGAAGATTCATAATTTATTTTTCGTTAGTTTTGCTTTTCGTTTTTTATTCTTTGTTCGGCATTTCGGTTGTTTTCTTTTCGTTCTTCAAATATTAGTAAGTTTGCATTTTCGTTTATTTTTCGTAATTATGATTTTTTTTTTGTGTTCGGTGTTTTCGTTATTTCTATGTTTTCGTTTCTTTTTTTCTTTCGTTGTGTTGTTCTTTTACATTTAGTAGTTTCGTATCTTCGTAGTTTTCCATATTCGTTATTTTTGGAAATATTGTTATTCGTTATTATTTGCGCTAAACCATTCGTTTATTCGTAGGTTAACGAATCAACGAAAATAACGAATAATGACGGAAAACGTATTCGTAACGAAAAAAATTGCACATGTCTAGTCTTTACATACAGAATATATAGCACACAAAATCAGGTAGAGCCTAATTAAATTACCCAAGACAATGCAAACTATAAACAGTTATATACAGTAATTAACATAGCCAACAAGGAACAGCCAACATACACATAAACATTAAAGGGGTTGTAAAGGCAGAAGATTCTCTATCTTAATGTATTCTATGCATCAATATAAACAGCCTCCTGTGTGCAGAAGCCCCCCTAATACTTATTTGCGGTCCCTCTCTGTCCAGCAATTTCCACGATTGGCCATTGGCTGCCACTGCTGTCAATCAAAGCCATCTAGCCAAGACCGCAGACCCCCACAACCACCGGGCAAGGGTTGTGGAGATAATGCCCTTGTCCCCATCAACATGGAGACAAGGTGTTTTGGGGGGCAACTCCAAAGCCCCCTCCCAATGTTAAGGGCACGTGGCCTGGTACGGTTCAGGAGGGGGGGCACCCTCTTTTCCTGCAGCCTGCCAGGTTGTGTGCTCAGATAAGGGTCTGGATTTTGGGGGTGGACCCCACGCCTTTTTTTTTTTTCTGGACGCAGGGTTCCCCTTAAAAATCAATACCAGACCTGAAGGGCTGAATTTTGGGGGGACCCACGTGCAATTTTTTTGTTACATTTTGGTTCCCCTAAATATTCATACCAGACCCAAAGGGCCTGGTAATGGACTGGAGGGGGGGGGGGGCCATGCCGTTTTTTTTAATGAGTTTTATCTGTATTGCCGGGACCCGACAATTCATTATAGCCGCGAGCAGTTTTAAATGACTTTTTTTCCTTTACAAATGTAATTTTGCTGCAGGACTGTTCTAAACACGGGAAACATGCAACACTTTACAGGCATAGGGCCAGATTCAGTAAACAGTCACGCCGCGTATCTCGAGATACGCCGCGTAACTTCTTAGATGCGTCGACGTATCTTTTTTCTGTATTCAGAAAAGAAGATACGCTGGGATTGAGCTAAGATACGAGCGGTATAAGTCTCTTACGCCGTCATATCTTTTTTTTTTTTAACAGAAAACGCCGTCGTATCTTAGTTGCATATTTACGCTGGCCGCTAGGTGGCACTTCCGTTGATTTACGCGTTGAATATGTAAATTAGCTAGATACGCCGATTCACGAATGTACGCCCGGCCATCACAGTACTGATACGCCATTTACGTAAGGCGATTTCAGGCGTAAAGATATTCAAACAAAAAGATGGAGCAGCCAATGTTAAGTATGGAGGTCGGGACCGCGTCGAAATGTATAAATTTTACGTCGTTTGCTTAAGCCGATTCAGAATGGGGCTGGGCGTAAGTTACATTCACGTCGTTTTCATTGACTATTTGCGACGTGATTTGGAGCAGGCGCACTGGGATACGGCCGGCGCATGCGCAGTTCGTTCGGCTCGTCATTTATGTGGGGTCACCGTTAATTAAAATACAACACGCCCCCTACCTGCCCAATTTAAATTGCGCGCAGATATGCCGGCACATTTACGCTACGCTGACGCAACTTACAGAGCAAGTGCTTTGTGAATACAGCCTGTAAAAGTTGCGGAGGCGTAATGTAAATAGGATACGTTACGCCCGCACAAAGATACGCGCTCCTACGTGAATCTAGCCCATACTATAGACTCCCCCAGGTACAAAATTTTAAAGGAATATTTCACTTTTTTTGTTTCACTTTAAGCATTTTTAAAATCACACTCCCCCTGGGGGCAGGACCCAGGTCCCAAACACTCCCCCTGGGGCAGGACCCGGGTCCCCCAACACTCCCCTGGGGCAGGACCCGGGTCCCCAAACACTCCCCTAGGGCAGGACCCGGGTCCCCAAACACTCCCCCTGGGGCAGGACCCGGGTCCCCAAACACTCCCCTAGGGCAGGACCCGGGTCCCCAAACACTCCCCTGGGGAAGGACCCAGGTCCCCTAACACTCCCCTGTGGCAGGACCCGGGTCCCCTAACACTCCCCTGTGGCAGGGCCCAGGTCCCCTAACACTCCCCTGTGGCAGGGCCCAGGTCCCCTAGCACTCCCCTGGGGCAGGACCCGGGTCCCCAAACACTCCCCTGGGGCAGGACCCGGGTCCCCTAACACTCCCCTGTGGCAGGGCCCAGGTCCCCTAACACTCCCCTGTGGCAGGGCCCAGGTCCCCTAGCACTCCCCTGGGGCAGGACCCGGGTCCCCAAACACTTTTTATGGCAATAACTTGCATATTAGCCTTTAAAATTAACACTTTTGATTTTTAATGTTCGTGTCCCATAGACTTTAATGTGTACTCACCTGAGCAGATGCTATCTTCATTCAGAGGTAGGGGATCAGTTCTGTTTAATCATCCTCTTTTAGGCCACTCCCACTATTAGATGCAGTCTGGTCATGCTCATTGCTCTCTATGACACGCATAGCAGAACCTGTTTTTCAACTGTATGCCAGGAAGGTTGGCAGATAATTTTCCATGTTCTGACAGGCTGAATACCGGTTCTGGGTATGGTCCGTGTTCACAGATTGTGTTATTAAAGGCTTTCTTTAAATAAAAAATAATGATAAAAATGATTTTTATACTTTTCTGCTCTGTAATGGGTTTGTACGGCAAAGTATATCCTCATGAGCAATACGTTTAAAAGGCTAAAAATAAAACCTACTGTATGTGGCTCCCAGCCAAAGTAAAAAAAAAGAAGCTATAAATAATAAGAAAAAGCACTTTTAAAACATATAAAAATGAAGGAACACTATTGTCATTTAAATGTTACAAAGAATATAACAGAATATGTAAAAAGGAAATCGAGGATGCAAAAGTTCAAAACAATCACAGATTGCAAAGATAGAAGGGCAAACCCCCCAAAAATTCTTCCAATATGTGAGTAGTAAAAAGGAAATGCTTTCCAGATGACGCACCAACCGAAAACAAACTCGCTAGCTGCTAGACGCTATCGCGTCAGCGCTAAATACATAGGCCCAGATTCATAGAGCAATTACGCCTGTCTAACTTTTGAATCCTCAAACCATGATACGGCGGCTTCGGGCTTCGATCCGAGAGGCTTACGTCTTCGTAAGCCTTCGGATCTACGCTGCGATATTTTTGCGTTCGCGTCGTTTTGATGCGTCGGGATATGCAAATGTGTTTTTACGGCGATCCACGAAGATACGAGTGGTCTTCGCAATCGCTTACGTCTATTTTTTTCTACGTACTGTTAGACCAGCTTTTTGCTGGTCTAACGGTGCGTAGCCCATGTTAAGTATGGCCGTCGTTCCCGCGTCAAATTACATTTTTTTTTTTTTTTACGTAAGTCGTTCGGGAATAGAAATGTCCGTAAACGACGCTACTCAAACAACGAATGACGTAACGACGTGATTTCGCGCTATGCACGGCGGGAAATTTGCGAACGGAGCATGCGCAGTTCGATCACCGCGGGAACGCGCCTATTTTAAATGCTTCACGCCCCCTACTCGCGTAGATGGATTGCGACGGGAGAAATACACTACGCCGCCGTCGTTTACTGGACAAAATCTACCTGGATTCCACGTAGAGCCAGGTAAGAAACGGCGGCGTCGTGTATTTCTGATACGCTACGAGAATCCAATTCTCTCTGAATCTGGGCCATACAGTATATACACGTGAAATCACACATTTAATAAAGCGATGCCGCATGGAAGATATACGAATGGCTTGAGGGTACAAAACGACTTTGTTGGAGGATCGCAAAAGCCATGCGATATCTAGAAAGGCGTAGCTGAAAACAAAAAAAATGGTTAATAATAAAATACAGTAAAGTATAAAATAATTACATACCTGAAAAGCAAACATGATAAAACATAATAACAATAAAACATTGCAGAATAGAATACAGTAAAAACAAAAGAGCAGAGCAATAGAGAGAGAATAGAGAGCGAGAGAACAATAAAACAAGAACTATTTTTTTATATATATTATGGGCCAGATTCAGATACAAATGAGTACCTTTCCGGCGGCGTAGCGTGTGCTCTTTACGCTACGCCTCCGCAAATTTTATGGGCAAGTGCCTTATTCAGAAAGCACTTGCTCCGTAATTTGCGGCGGCGCCTAATTCAAATGAGTCATGTGGGGGCGTGATTCATGTAAATGAATCATGACCCCACGCAATAGTACCCAAACCTCGACCCCACTGCTGCCACCTATCGTCCTGGGGTGGAACAACACCCCAGGAACAATAGAATGAGCCCACAGCACAGCCAAGCTGAGACAGAGACCCTGGCCCAGATTCAGAGAGAATTAGATTCTCGTAGCGTATCAGAAATACTCTACGCCGCCGTTTTTTACCTGGCTCTACGTGGAATCCCGGTAGATTTTGTCCAGTAAACGACGGCGGCGTAGTGTATTTCTCCCGTCGCAATCCATCTACGCGAGTAGGGGGCGTGAAGCATTTAAAATAGGCGCGTTCCCGCGGCGATCGAACTGCGCATGCTCCGTTCGCAAATTTCCCGCCGTGCATTGCGCGAAATCACGTCGTTACGTCATTCGTTGTTTGAGTAGCGTCGTTTACAGACATTTCTATTCCCGAACGACTTACGTAAAAAAAAAAAAAAAAAAAAAATTAATTTGACGCGGGAACGACGGCCATACTTAACATGGGCTACGCACCGTTAGACCAGCAAAAAGCTGGTCTAACAGTACGTAAAAAAAAAACAGACGTAAGCGATTGCGAGGGACACTCGTATCTTCGTGGATCGCCGTAAAAACTCATTTGCATATCCCGACGCATCAAAACGACGCGAACTCCTCCCAGCGGCCGCAAAAATATCGCAGCGTAGATCCGAAGGCTTACGAAGACGTAAGCCTCTCGGATCGAAGCCCGAAGCCGCCGTATCATGGTTTGAGGATTCAAAGTAGTGATACGGCGCGCGAAATTTGAAATTACTCCTGTCTAACACCAGTTACACGGCGTAATCGCTCTATGAATCTGGGCCCCTGTTTTGAACACATTGGCCCAGATTCAGAAAGCAATTACGGCTGTGTAACTGGTGTTAGACAGGAGTCATTTCAAATTTCGCGCGCCGTATCACTAGTTTGAATCCTCAAACCATGATACGGCGGCTTCGGGCTTCGATCCGAGAGGCTTACGTCTTCGTAAGCCTTCGGATCTACGCTGCCATCTATTTGCGGCCGCTGGGAGGAGATCGCGTCGTTTTGATGCGTCGGGATATGCAAATGTTTTTTTACGGCGATTCCCGAAGATACGAGTGGTCGTCGCAATCACTTTCGTCTATTTTTGTGTACGTAATGTTGGAGCAGCTTTTTGCTGGTCTAACGTTACGTAGCCCATGTTAAGTATGGCCGTCATTCCCGCTTCGAATTAATTTAAAACATTTTTTTGTTTACGTAACTCGTTCGGGACGTGGATCGCCCGTAAACGACGCTACCTAAACAACGAATGACGTCACGACGTGATTTCGCGCAATGCACTGGCGGGAAATTTGCGAACGGAGCATGCGCAGATCGATCGCCGCGGGAACGCGCCTAATTTAAATGATTCACGCCCCCTACTCGTCTATATGGATTGCGACGGGAGAAATACACTACGCCGCCGTCGTTTACTGGACAAAATCTACCTGAATTCCACGTAGAGCCAGGTAAAAAACGGCGGCGTCGTGTATTTCTGATGCGTTACGAGAATCCATTTCTATGTGAATCTGCCCCATTAATTTGGATCAGAGTCGATTAACACTCTGATCCCCCTCTAAATTTAAACAGCGCCGGTACTCTGAAGTACACAGGCGCTACACATAGAAATAATAATGTCTGACGGTGCCTTAGAATGTCACCCCTCCCCCATCCTTTATTTCCATACACAAGGGACTAAAAACCTTTTTCCATTGGAGATTAAATGAGGCAGAACATTTACATAAAAAGATTTATGAAGTAATAAATGAAAATCTTTTACAAGAATAAGAACGGGAAGCCGATTTGTAACCGTTACCGAGTATCGGCGTCCAATCACCAGAATATTCATAAGATGATTCTCCGACTCTAAAGCCGCGTACACACGATCGGATATCTGATGGAATCTGATCCGATGGATTTTTTTTGTCAGATAACCGATGAAGCCGACTTTCATCAGTCTTGCCTACACACCATCAGTCAAAAATCCGACCGTGATGTAAAACACGACGACGCGCCGAGAAAAATTAAGTTCAATGCTTCCGAGCATGCGTCGACTTGATTCTGAGCATGCGTGGATTTTTCTCCGATGGACTTCCAAATTTTTATCCATCGGAAAAATTTAAAACCATGTTCTTATTTTTTTCCCCGATGGAAAATGGGGCCCACACACGATCGGTTTGTCCATTGGTCTGTTTTCAAGGACAGACCGATCGTGTGTACGCGGCATGAGAGTGGAATTCGTATCATTTTATGAATAATCTGGTGATTGGACGCCGATACTCGGTAACGGTTACAAATCGGCTTCCTGTTCCTATTCATGTAAAAGATTTTCATTTATTACTTCATAAATATTTTTACGTAAATGTTCTGCCTCATGTTTTTAGTTCCTTGTATAGACTCTATTTAACCCCGCCCACTTTTCAGGGCAACATAGCCACACCCATGTTGGTGTTTACCGAATTGCAGTTGGGAGTCACCTTGGCAGAGCTTTTTTTCTCAGAAAATAGGTGCAGGAACACAACCACGACCCCGTTCAGATTTCACAAACAGTAGGAGGGTCTTTAAGGGGCATTATACCAGAATTGCATTACACACAGTGTGCAGAGTTCAGGGGGTTACAAAGCTGTCACTTGTAAACACAGAAACCAGACTTCTGTGTTTACAAGTGATTGTGGTGAGAGGGCACCAAAGGGTCTGAGCCAAAGGTGGTGGAACTGAGTTCCCCCAAGTTCCCCCCTGAAAAAAAGCCCTGCACCTTGGTACTCTGCCCACACACACACAGATATCACTTGTAATACATAGGAATACTTCCTGTAGTTTAGTCTCCGCCCACAGAGCTCCTCATTACCAATCACACACCTGGACTGTGCGCCCCTAATAATGAACACATTTCCTGCTCAGACCGACACGTTGTCACCAGCTGGGGGCCGGTTGTCACCGCCATTAAATGACATGGACGGTGTAGAAATGAGCCGGGGGGGGGGGGGTGATGAGGGACTAATGTCCCTGAGCTTATTCCAGAGGGGGCGGAGTTCTCCACTTGTGTCATCATGGCTGCATTGTTCATCCTGGCCTTTTATTGGCTGACAGAGAAGCAGATACAATCTTATGATAGGCCGGCCATTGATCTGCCTGACCTCCGCACCCATTGGGAGCCGCTCCATTCTCTCTCCAATAATTAAGGACTGATTAAAGCCCGGCTCTAGGAGGAGGAGGAGGAGGAGGAAGAAGAAGAGGAGGAGCAAGAAGAGAAGAGAAGAGAAGGAGGCGGAAGAAGAGAAGGAGGAAGAAGAAGAGGAGGAGGAGGAGGAGGAAGTAGAGGAGGAAGAAGAGGAGGAGGAGGAGGAGGAAGAGGAGGAAGAAGAGAAGAGAAGGAGGAAGAAGAGGAGGAGGAAGGAGGAAGAGGAGGAGGAGGAAGGAGGAAGAGGAGGAGGAGGAGGAAGAAGAGAAGAGAAGGAGGAAGAAGAAGAGGAGGAGGAAGGAGGAAGAGGAGGAGGAAGAAGAGAAGAGAAGGAGGAAGAAGAAGAGGAGGAGGAAGAGGAGGAGGAGGAAGGAGAGGAGGAGGAAGTAGAGGAGGAGGAAGGGGTCATATCAGATTCTTATTGCTGTGTCCCCATTGGGAGATTTCCCCTCATTTCCTGTCCATTATCACCAACAGAGGAAATATGGAGAAATCTACCCAGAC
This sequence comes from Rana kukunoris, assembly GCA_029574335.1. Lineage (NCBI taxonomy): Eukaryota > Metazoa > Chordata > Amphibia > Anura > Ranidae > Rana > Rana kukunoris. The sequence continues at coordinate 40,054 of JAJQKJ010002729.1, forward strand.
ACCAATACAAAATGACCAGGATGTCCTCCTTCCCCCGCAGTTCTTTTAGTTTTGGTTGGAGTTCTCCTTTAACCTATGACTTCATCCAATCAATAAGCTGCTTTTCTGTAAATGGCGGATTATTATCGGTGGAATGATAGGTCGGGGAGAACGCACATTCACAGGACAATAGAAGACAAATCAATCAGACGGTGTCAGTAAACGCAGATACTTTATTGGGTGATCGGTATACAGAGCAGACAGACTCATATATCACATGACCTGCAGGGAATCTACCAATCACGTGTCTACATTGTAACCATTTCCCTTCCTAGATCAGTGAAGTGCTGCCCCCACCCTGTGCTGGCTGTACAAGGTACTGCATGTAATTCTGGCTCATGTCCCAGTCTATGGGGCAGAGGTTACAGATAAAGATATTTTATTATATTTTCAGGAATGTCATTAATCTCTGGAAATATTATCTCTCCCCTCCCCCCTTATCTCTGCCGAGTTCCCCTCATCTTATCTCTCTCCCTACCCTGATCTCTCCCCCCCCCCCCCATATCTCCGGCCAATCGCTCAATACCCTTATCTCTCCTCTCCTCCCCCCATATCTCCTGCCAATCTCTCCCTACCCTTACCCCTAATACCCACCCTCTTACCCCTCTCCATCTCCTCCCTGTATACCTCCTGCCATTCTCTCTCTCCCTACCCTTACCCCTGAAACACATCCTCTTACCCCTCTCTTCTCCTCTCCATCTCCCCCTGTATACCTCCTGCCACTCTCTCCCCCTACCCTTAGAGCCGGGTCACACTGCGGCGGCACAACTTCGGGAGCGACTCTGCAAGTCGCCCTGAAGACGACTTGAGAGGCGATTTAGAAAAATGACTTCTGTATAGAAGTCAATGCAGGCCGCCCCCGAGCCGCCCCCGAAGTTGCGCAAGAACCTTTTTCTAAGTCGGAGCGACTTGCAATTCTATTGCATAGAATGGGACGCGACTCATCAGGTGGCTGAGCCAGTGTAAACCGGCTCTTACCCCTGATACCCATCCTCTTACCCCTCTCCTCTCCATCTCCCCCCTGCATACCTCCTGCCATTCTCTTACCCCTGATACCCATCCTCTTACCCCTCTCCCCTCCTCTCCATCTCCCCCTCCCCTCTGTATACCTCATGCAAATCTCTCCCTAATCCTTACCCCTGATACCCATCCTCTTACCCCTCTCCTCTCCTCTCCATCTCCCCCCCTCCCGTATACCTCCTGCCAATCTCTCCCTAATTCTTACCCCTGATACCCATCCTCTTACCCCTCTCCATCTCCCCCTCCCCTCTGTATACCTCATGCAAATCTCTCCCTAATCCTTCCCCCGGATACCCATCCTCTTACCCCTTTCCCCTCCTCTCCATCTCCCCCTGCATACCTCCTGCCATTCTCTTACCCCTGATACCCATCCTCTTACCCCTCTCCACCCTCCCCCCTGTATACCTCCTGCCAATCTCTCCCTAATCCTTACCCCTGAACTCATCCTTTTACCCCTCTCCCCCCCCCACTATACCTCCTGCCACTCTCTCTCTCTCTCTTACCCCTCTACCCTCCTCTCCACCTCACCTCCAGTTTCTCTTACTAGCAACACAATATTAAATTGATTCTTGCCACCATATAATATAGTAGAAGAATCACTGAGAACATCAGAGCATATCACAGTTGGAAAATGGAAAAGTTACCTTTGTGAATATCATTTTAGAGGAAATAAAAAATAAAGCCAGTGCGTAACAACACCCCCCCCCCCCCCCCCTTCAGAAGATGTAATATATCAGACACCACCAGTCTATTTCTACCCCCCAGTACATGCTGGAGAGATTGTCCCTTTCTGATCTTCCAGGTCATCATTGTCACCAAGACTAAAAATGATGTGAAATATTAAAGCTGCAAAATACGCAACGGACACAATTTTTAGGTGACAACCGATTTAGATGGGATCTGCCCTGATTTTAGGTAGATTCCCTCACATCTCCAGGATAGGCAGTGAAGGGAGATCTCCATTTTATAGGGGTAATGTGGCGGGGTTAAGATGATGAATCTTTGAAAACAATGTGAACCAGTAAACCTGCCAAGTTCTACTTGCTGAAGAACCACAGATACCAGCATGTTCTTATAGGCAGTATTGTTGGTGATCACTGGGAGCTCCCGAGGATCTGTCTGGAAAAGATGATTGGGTTATTCCTATAGGGCCATTCCCAAGGAACTGTCTGGAAGGGGATTGGGTTATTCCTATGGGGCCATTCCCAAGGAACTGCCTGGAAGGTGATTGGGTTATTCTTATAGGGGCATTCCTAAGGGAACTGTCTGGAAGGGGATTGGGTTATTCCTATAGGGCATTCCCGAGGAACTGTCTGGAAGGGGGTTGGGTTATTCCTATAGGGCCATTCCCAAGGAACTGTCTGGAAGGGGATTGGGTTATTCCTATAGGGCCATTCCCAAGGAACTGTCTGGAAGGGGATTGAATTATTCCTATAGGACCATTCCCAAGGAACTGTCTGGAAGGGGGTTGGGTTATTCCTATGGGGCCATTCCCGAGGAACTGTCTGGAAGGTGATTGGGTTATTCTTATAGGGCCATTCCCAAGGAACTGTCTGGAAGGGGGTTGGGTTATTCCTATAGGGCCATTCCCAAGGAACTGTCTGGAAGGGGGTTGGGTTATTCCTATGGGGCATTCCCGAGGAACTGTCTGGAAGGGGGTTGGGTTATTCCTATAGAGCCATTCCCAAGGAACTGTCTGGAAGGGGATTGGGTTATTCCTATAGGGCCATTCCCAAGGAACTGTCTGGAAGGGGATTGGGTTATTCCTATAGGGCCATTCCCAAGGAACTGTCTGGAATGGGATTGGGTTATTCCTATAGGGCCATTCCCGAGGAACTGTCTGGAAGGGGGTTGGGTTATTCCTATAGGGCCATTCCCAAGGAACTGTCTGGAAGGGGATTGGATTATTCTTATAGGGCCATTCCCAAGGAACTGTCTGGAATGGGATTGGGTTATTCCTATAGTACCATTCCCGAGGAACTGTCTGGAATGGGATTGGGTTATTCCTATAGTACCATTCCCGAGGAACTGTCTGGAAGGGGGTTGGGTTATTCCTATGGGGCCATTCCCAAGGAACTGTCTGGAAGGGGATTGGGTTATTCCTATAGTACCATTCCCGAGGAACTGTCTGGAAGGGGGTTGGGTTATTCCTATAGGGCCATTCCTAGCTTCTAATCCGTATCCAGGACTTGTAGACACTGAATGCAGCATGGAGGGGCTCGATGAAGGTGGCGGAGAAGGTGTGGAGGTGTCGGATCGGGTCGCAAAGCTCATAGAAGGACAGTTGCCCGGCCTCATAATCCATGTAGATCCCCAGCAACTGGCAGGACACAGTGTGGGGTAACTGGATCCACTTCCCGTCGTGTATGACGGAATATTGGACGTTATCGTACCTGCGCAGACACCAAGACTTGTCATTGTCCCCGATCCAAGACTGGCGCCCCTTCCTGTTGATAGTAGGGTAACTCACCCCTAAGAACCACACCCCAGAATCGCTGGTCTCCACCTCCCAGTAATGTCGCCCGGAGGAGAAGTTTTTGGTGCTCAGGACTTGATCGTACTGGAACCTCCCCGCCAGATCGGCGCGGTCTTGGTTGATGTGTGACCAGGTGGCAGTTTTCAGGTCCCCGGAAATGTGTACGTCGTTCCCGGCGCTGTTCATGTCCAGTAATATGTCGGTGGCCCCTTGTAGATTGAGCCTCTTCCTGACGTTGGTGACTATACTGGAGAGGCCCGTGTGTACGCTGACCGAGATCAACCCCTCATCTAGGCCTCTCTTCCAGATCTCTTTATAATATCTCTCTCTGCTGTCATTCTCTCCTTCCTCCGAGTCACGGAAGGCCTCGCTCTCCGATTCCTCTTCTTGGATGACCATGAAGGAGTCCGCCATGTCACACAGCTCTTCCAGGTGTTGGATCTTCCTGGACAGCTCCTGGTTCTTCACTTCCATCTGTTGGACCAGACTGGAGATTGAGAGAGACACCTGATCCTCCTGCCTGGAAATCTCGGCATGGACTCTCTTCTCTAGGGCGTCCAGCTGTCTGCGAATGTCTCTGAAGAGGGAGCTGACCCTGTCCGTCATGGAGGCCGCTTTCTCCTGGGACTCTTTCTTGCGCTCCTGCCCGCTCTTCACTCTTTTCTCTGTCTCCTCTCTCTTGGAGGTCAAGGTTTTCAGAAAATATCTCAGCCGCTCCTTCTTCTTGTCGGAGACCATGTCCAGGGTTTCCACGCGGTGCCCCTGGTGGGGCCCGAAAAGCAGGCAGGACACGCAGATACAAGTTTCGTCCTCTGTGCAGTAATACTCCAGGATCTTCTTGTGGGTGGAGCATTTCCGGTTGGCTAAGTGAGTGGTGGGCTCGAGTAGGATGTGTTCGGCTGACTTGCTGTGGACTTGTAAGTGGACGTCACAAAGAGACGCTTCGCACATCAGACAAGACTTCACCGCCGGGACCTGACTGGTGACGCAGTAAGTGCAGAAGATCCCGCTCCGCTCGGTGGGAGAACTCTGGAGGAACTCCGATCTGCTCAGGAGGCTCACAGCCCTTTGCATTAAAGGGTGCTGATGACTCTCCCCCTGGCACTCCAGGCACTTGAACCCTCCGGAGCCTTTCTGGGTGTCCACCACGCAGTCAATGCAGACCCAGCAGAAGTTGTGTTCACATTTCACCTTCAGAGGATCCTCGCTGGTGTTGTGGCAGTTGGAGCAGACGAGTTTCTCCTCGGAGGACGCCATGGCGGAGGAGAGACCGGGAGCAGAAGTGGAGGAAGAGCCGGCCGGGAGCTTTTATCTGCTTGTAGCGTTTCGATCGGCTGGACTTTAGCTTGTTTGGAGAACGAGAAGTGAGCTGCACCTTTAGTCAAGTTGAAGTTCAGGGCGATATTTGTTTGCGTTTGGTTTGTCGTCACGGGATACGGAGATAAGATCACCATCATAAAAATAGAGACGTCACTGCCAACCTGCTGCTGAATACATGTGAGGGGCACAGGGAAACCTCAACATGGAGGCTCCTCAGAGAGGGAGAACCTGCCTGGGGGTGCCTTTCTCAAGGGGGTCCTCATCCTTCTGGCTCGGGGCACACTTCAGCTTCTTCAAGTGTTTTGGGTGGTTTTTGTGCATAATTGGACATGCGTTTTTTTAGGATCTCCCATTCAGGGCTGTTACATCCACATTTTGGCCCCACCCCTGACTCCACCCCATTTGCCCTGCCCATGTATACAAATGCAGCCTCACCAGCACCCATTAATGAAAGTTTGCTTGCTTCCATTCATTCGGGAGTCGGGACACAGTCCTCTGCGCCTCTCACACTATGTGCAAATGGAGCGGCCGCTGCCTAGTTTGCCTAGTGGTGGAACCGGCCCTACTCCCATTGAAGTCTATCGGGACCAAAAACGCATGATTGCTTCAAAGAAGCTCATGTACTTTCCAGTGACACAGCCCTCAGGTGTGGGTCGGCAGCTTTGAGAACACGTGTATCATACACAAGATCCGCGGGCTGAATCCGGCCCTTCACGCCATTTCATGTGGCCCTCACACCTCTCCTGCGGCTGCTGCAACCCCTTTGTTTCTGCCCCCACCTGTCTCAGTAGTCGGCAGCAGAGAGGACAGAACTCCTGCGCCAGATCCTGTGCTTCTCTGTTCTTCACTTCGCTCGTCTCTGCCCCCCCTTTCCCCTTCTCAGCAATCTGAAGAATAGAGGAGGACACATATCCAAGCACCAACTACTGCTATATTGTGATATAGCAGCCATATGAGTGAATTTTTTTTTAGAGGGGGATGTGGACGGTGTACGAGGGTCCAGGGATGGAGATGACTCATTGCTCTGGTAGGACCTGACGGAGGACAGAGAGAGAGGAGGACCTGATGGAGGACAGAGAGAGGAGGACCCGCCTGTATGGTCACTTAGAAACAGTCCTTTCAATCTATCAATTTAGCAAAGTTCCATCAAACGTCAGCAGATTGTTCCAAAATAAAGAATCCACATCAATGTGCCCCCCTGTAACCTCTTGTACCCCCTTGTGCCCCTCCTTTACCCCCTTGTGCCCCCCCTGTACTTCCTTGTGTACCTCCTTTACTCCCTTGTGCCCCCTGTATTCCCTTGTGCCCCCTGTATTCCCTTGTGCCCCTCCTTTACTCCCTTGTGCCCCTCCTTTACTCCCTTGTGCCCCCTGTACTCCCTTGTGCCCCCTGTATTCCCTTGTGGCCCTCTGTATTTCATTGTGCCCCTCTGTACCCCCTTGTGCCCCTCCTTTACTCCCTTGTGCCCCCTGTACTCCCTTGTGCCCCCTGTATTCCCTTGTGGCCCTCCTTTACTCCCTTGTGCCCCCCTGTACCCCCTTGTGGCCCTCCTTTACTCCCTTGTGCCCCCCTGTACTCCCTTGTGCCCCCTGTATTCCCTTGTTCCCCTCTGTATTTCATTGTGCCCCCTTGTGCCCCTCCTTTACTCCCTTGTGCCCCCTGTACTCCCTTGTGCCCCCTGTATTCCCTTGTGGCCCTCCTTTACTCCCTTGTACCCCCCTGTATTCCCTTGTGCCCCCTGTACCCCCCTTGTGGCCCTCCTTTACTCCCTTGTACCCCCCTGTATTCCCTTGTGCCCCCTGTACCCCCCTTGTGGCCCTCCTTTACTCCCTTGTGCCCCCTGTACTCCCCTGTACCTCCCTGTAGCTCAGTGAGCCCTGAGTGTCACCAGAGGGCATCTAGCAATCCTCCACCCTGCACTGCGGGTTTCTGTCCACTAGAGGGCAGCACAGATCTGCCCCTCACTGTCTTTATGGGTGTTGCAGGCTGGAACTTGTTGGTTGGATGGAGGAGATCAATGCAGGTGTGTCCTGTCCTCATTGTTATGAGTGTTAGTGTGGGGGGGGGGTGGATCCTTCATGGAGTGCTGAGCAGCACCATACACAGGCAGACGGAGATCGTTGTTCCGATCTGGAGAGGGACGGGATCGCTGTCAGGTGAGTGGAGATCTGTGGGGATCCCCTGTGGATTGGGGGGACTCGGGGTGGGGGAAGGGCGCGGTCACACTGATTGGTTTATATTAAAAATATAAAAAGCGAATGAAGGAACGAATCCCTCGGATCTGTGTGACGCGTGTTTTGTCACGTGAGGAAGAAAAAAAACAACCAAAAACGCAGAGAAATGCAGAGAAATGCAGGGAAATGCAGAAAAACGCAGGGAAACGCAGAAAAATGCAGGGAAATGCAGAAAAACGCAGGGAAATGCAGAAAAACACAGAGAAATGCAGGGAAACGCAGAGAAATGCAGGGAAACGCAGGGAAACGCAGAAAAACGCAGGGAAATACAGAAAACGCAGAGAAATGCAGGGAAACGCAGAAAAACGCAGGGAAATACAGAAAATGCAGGGAAACGCAGAGAAATGCAGAAAAACACAGAAAACGCAGAGAAATGCAGAAAAACACAGAGAAATGCAGAGAAACGCAGGGAAATGCAGAGAAACGCAGGGAAATACAGAAAACGCAGAGAAATGCAGGGAAACGCAGAAAAACGCAGGGAAATACAGAAAACGCAGAGAAATGCAGGGAAACGCAGGGAAATGCAGAGAAACGCAGGGAAATGCAGAGAAATGCAGAAAAACACAGAAAACGCAGGGAAATGCAGAGAAACGCAGGGAAATGCAGAGAAACACAGAGAAATGCAGGGAAATGCAGAGAAACGCAGAGAAATGCAGGGAAACGCAGAAAAACGCAGGGAAATACAGAAAACGCAGAGAAACGCAGGGAAATGCAGAGAAACGCAGGGAAATACAGAAAACGCAGAGAAATGCAGGGAAACGCAGAAAAACGCAGGGAAATACAGAAAACGCAGAGAAATGCAGGGAAACGCAGGGAAATGCAGAGAAACGCAGGGAAATGCAGAGAAATGCAGAAAAACACAGAAAACGCAGGGAAATGCAGAAAAACGCAGGGAAATGCAGGGAAACGCAGGGAAATACAGAAAACGCAGAGAAATGCAGGGAAACGCAGGGAAACGCAGAAAAACGCAGGGAAATACAGAAAACGCAGAGAAATGCAGGGAAACGCAGAAAAACGCAGGGAAATACAGAAAACGCAGAGAAATGCAGGGAAACGCAGGGAAATGCAGAGAAACGCAGGGAAATGCAGAGAAATGCAGAAAAACACAGAAAACGCAGGGAAATGCAGAAAAACGCAGGGAAATGCAGGGAAACGCAGGGAAATACAGAAAACGCAGAGAAATGCAGGGAAACGCAGGGAAACGCAGAAAAACGCAGGGAAATACAGAAAACGCAGAGAAATGCAGGGAAACGCAGAAAAACGCAGGGAAATACAGAAAACGCAGGGAAATGCAGGGAAACGCAGAGAAATGCAGAAAAACACAGAAAACGCAGAGAAATGCAGAAAAACACAGAGAAATGCAGGGAAATGCAGAGAAACGCAGGGAAATGCAGAGAAACGCAGGGAAATACAGAAAACGCAGAGAAATGCAGAAAAACGCAGGGAAATACAGAAAACGCAGAGAAATGCAGGGAAACGCAGGGAAATGCAGAGAAACGCAGGGAAATGCAGAGAAACGCAGGGAAATACAGAAAACGCAGAGAAATGCAGGGAAACGCAGAAAAACGCAGGGAAATACAGAAAACGCAGAGAAATGCAGGGAAACGCAGAAAAACGCAGGGAAATACAGAAAACGCAGAGAAATGCAGGGAAACGCAGAAAAACGCAGGGAAATACAGAAAACGCAGAGAAATGCAGGGAAACGCAGGGAAATGCAGAGAAACGCAGGGAAATGCAGAGAAACGCAGGGAAATGCAGAGAAATGCAGAAAAACACAGAAAACGCAGGGAAATGCAGAAAAACGCAGGGAAATGCAGGGAAACGCAGGGAAATGCAGAGAAATGCAGAAAAACGCAGAGAAATGCAGAAAAACGCAGAGAAATACAGGGAAATTCAGAAAAACGCAGGGAAATGCAGGGAAACGCAGAGAAATGCAGGGAAATGCAGAAAAACGCAGGGAAATGCAGGGAAACGCAGGGAAACGCAGAGAAATGCAGAAAACGCAGAGAAACGCAGGGAAACGCACCTCCCCATTGGAATGAATGGAAAGTAGCGGAATTCGTTGATTTTGGGAGAGAAATGGACACTTTGTATTTCTTTTACATGAAGATTTTTGCAGGGGGGAGGGGGGGGGGGCACAGGATTGGGTGCAGCTCTGCATGGCAGCCAATCAGCCTTTAACTTCAGTTTGTTCAGTGAAGCTGTGACAATGAAAGCTGAAAGCTGATTGGCTCCCATGCACAGCTGCACCCGATGTTAGTGAATTGTTGGGGTGTGGATGGGGAGATAACCCTTTCAGTGCTGAGCTCTATGAGGCCTCCGTTTTATACGTTTATTTTACTACTCTATTGTTTTTTTTACTATCTACCCGGCTCCACACTGCCCCCCTGTGGCCAAAGGTGACACTGCAGGTCATTTCTTATTTTTATTTTATTGCTACCTGGCTCCACACTGCCCTCTTGTGGCCAAATGTGAAACTGCAGGTCATTTCTTATTTTTATTACTACCTGGCTCCACACTGCCACCTGTAGCCAAAAGTGAAACTGCAGTTTTATTATTATTATTATTATTATTATTATTATTATTACTACCTGGCTACCTGTGATTGGTCTGCTGGAGACCCAAGTTTGAATCTCTGTGGCCCCAGTTGCTGGGCAGCACCTGATCTCCCTGATGGTGGAAAATGTCTGAGGCCCATCATTAGGGGGTTCAGGTACCATGCAGTTCCTTGGGTGGTGTGTGTGTATATATAATATATATATATATAGGGGCCATGAAAATCCCAAGTCCCTGTTTTTGAAAATGGGTTGTCTCTAGGTAGGTACTTAGTAGAAATGAAGAAATCGCCGCTCCGGGTGAATTCGCTGTTCCTGATAAAAGCTTTAATCAAGTGCTGGCCCCGCCCCGCCTCCGTGGATATGTGGGAAATAAATGGCTGCACATCGAAGAAAGTCCAATTAGCCTTTTATTGAATCACCAAAGTGACATCAAGGACACCAGAATAAAGTCTTGTAGACTATGGGACTGTATTCTGGGGTCCTTCCTTTGGTGATTCAATAAATGGCTAGTTGGACTTTCTTCGATGTGCAGCCACTTATTTTCTATCCCACAAGGTGGGTACTTGGCCTGCGATTGGCTTTGACGATGAGGCAATAATTAGAAGTAGAGTAGACAAAGGTCTGATACAAATGTAAGGTGGGATATTCAGAGTCCTGCATGAGCCCCCGTCACGACTGGTTCTCTTTCCAGGTCCAGTCCGATCCATTACAAGTCTCTTCCATATGGGGGCGCTCTTCAATCCGCTTACTGAAGGTTGATGAAGGTTGTTGAAATGTAATATTTGCTGTCATTTAGAATGTCTATTTCAGCTCCATGTTCCCAATGAGTGAAAATCTTCTACTTGAACTTCAGTGGAAATGATTGTCCCGTCTTCCCGTCCACAGCCTGGAAATGGACAGCAGTAATGTATCGCCAGCACTGGCTGGGGGGGGGGGGGGTGTACAAACTCTACAGAGTGCCATATTACAAAATAAAGACGAGGTATTACACAACGATACACAGTGGGTGGTCTCTTCTTCTTTCTTCCCCGGAATGGGAACATCTCATAGATAAATGCCGGTAATCACCCGCCCACGAGGATCCTCAAATGTCACCCAAAGGTTTTTATTTCTTCATCACATCACAAGAGCAAGTGAAACATTTCTGAGCCGCACAGGACCCCTTTGTCATCACATGCCCGATGAAGGGGTCCTCTGTGGGTTCAGAAACGTTTCACTTGCTCTTGTGATGTGATAAAGAAATAAAAACCTTTGGGTGACATTTGAGGATCCTCGGTGGGCGGGTGATTATGTTCATTATCTACATCAGGGGTCTTCAAACTACGGCCCTCCAGTTGCCCATCCACTGATCCACAGCCACCTCTCGCTCCTGGAACTTATTCTCCTTCTCCTAATTCAGAACTTTTCTATTTGGACCATTTTAATGGAAGTTTTTTCATTTATTTTCCCCAGTGGGAGTCAGAATATCTCTCTCTTCTCTCTATCCTATTATCTCTAGTTTGGATGATGGGACTCGGCGTGTTTCCTCTGTTTCTCTTGTACCCGATGTATAGGAAATAGAAGGATGAGAACGTTATTGGGTAGGTCCTCCTCCCTCATGGCTCAGGGAGTTGGGGGTCGCCTATGTTCTGTGGAAAGTTCTGGAGACGTGAGATGGAATCCCGGGGCCGGCAGCTCATTATCTCCTTTGTATTGTACAATGCGGGTGATGACACTGAGACCCATCTGAATCAGACATCTCCTCCAGCCAGGTAGGTGGCTCTGAGGGTTAGTAGTCAGTCAGTGACCCCACAGAGATTTTGGAGTCGCAGGTTCAAGGCTCGGTGTCTCTTTATTTATTTGTAGCAGATTAATACCTGAACTATTAGAAACGAACACTTTGATGTATGAGTGCAGGTGATGGCTCAGAGAGTAAGGACTCAGACTGCTGTGATGAAGGCTGTGGGTTCAAATCCCTCTGGTGGAGGGTGGTGAGTTCCAGGTGCTGTGCAGTGCAGTGGTGGAGGAGGGTAGTGGGAAAGCCCATCACTAATGAATTCAACTTTATTATAATAACAGGTGACTGGAAAATTTAGTAACAAGAAAATATCACAGATGGATTTATTGCCCAGGTGGCCACCAATCCCGGTACCACGCTTGTATTCACTGAGCTCCAGAGAGCGACCCGTTCTTCTAATGTTTGTAGAATTTGTCTGAATGCCGAGGTGCTGATGATATTATACACCTGTGACCATGGAGGGGATTGGAACACCTGAATCCAATGACAATATAGAATATTCTCCTCTATCCTGGATGATGGGACTTGGAATATCTCTGGTATTTCGGCTTGTACCCAATGTATAGGAAATAGAAGGATGAGAACATTATCGGGTAGGTCCTCCTCCCTCATGGCTCAGGGAGTTGGGGGTCGCCTATGTTCTGTGGAAAGTTCTGGAGATGTGAGATGGAATCCCGGGGCCGGCAGCTCATTATCTCCTTTGTATTGTACAATGGGGGTGATGACACTGATACCCATCTGAATCAGACATCTCCCCAGCCAGGTAGGTGGCTCTGAGGGTTAGTAGTCAGCCAGTGACCCCATAGAGATTTTGGAGTCGCAGGTTCAAGGCTTGGTGTCTCTTTATTTATTTGCAGCAGATTAATACCTGAACTATTAGAAACGAACACTTTGATGTATGAGTGCAGGTGATGGCTCAGAGAGTAAGGACTCAGACTGGTGTGATGAAGGCTGTGGGTTCAAATCCCTCTGGTGGAGGGTGGTGAGTTCCAGGTGCTGTGCCTGATTCCCCTGTTGGTGGAAGAGGGTAGTGGGGAATGTTTCAAGCCCACTACTATATCCCTCCAGTAGGGGGCTCAGGTGTTGTACCTGGGGGTGGCTCATATATTAGGGAATGGTTGGCTGATAAAATTGAAAATATTTTGCTAAGTACAAGAGTTTGGAATGGGCTGCCCCGGTAAGACAGCCCATTCTATTTATATATGTTGCAGTGATGTCACAGACCATGGACGGAAGAAGCAGGGGGTGTCCACAACCGAAGGTGATGCCCATACATGTTACAGGCCAGGGGGGGCCTGGGACTGGAGCAGACTGGTGGGTTGTCCATGGCCTCCAAGCTTCCACTCAGTGATTTGAGCATGGGGGGGTCTGCAGGATATGAATGGGGGTCTACCGTCCTTCCATCACTGAGTGATTCTCATCTGCCCAACTCACTCAGAGATATGAACTTGAGTCAATGCTGCCTCTGTCAGTGATTCCTTCTGCCCGACTCACTCAGAGACTTGACCTGGGGACTACAGGGATTGAACTCAAGTCCATGGCGCCCTGGTTACTGCTCTTATCCACTGAGCTACTCGCCTCTGCTCAAGGACTTGTGTGCTCGTTCTACTATTTCAAGAATAAAAGTCATGAAGGAGTAAAAATTCAAGAAGTAGTGAAGATTTGATCCTGAAACTTCAAGGTCATTGCTGGGCCTCCAGCCGGGTGCTAAACCCCAACACCAGAGCAGAGCTCGGACTTTAGTGTCTAGCAGGCCGTCCCTTAACATCATTAATAGAATGTAATCCTGACTTCTCCCAATGAAAATGGTCTTTGATGTACACGCCCATAATTCTACCAGCCGGCTGACCCTGGTGACCGAACAGCGGGACTAGATTAGGTTCTGGCCCTGAGGTCACCAGTCAGTTTTACATCAATCGATCGCTGATTCCTTATAGTCAATGCTGATGGTGTGCTAAGTCATGGAGTGGCCTTCAATAGCGGTCTTGTATCCATGGTGGGCCATCATACCAGGACTGAGGGGAATGGATGAGACTCATCGTTCTCAGACTCAATTGGTCGCTGATTCCTCATAGTCAATGGTGATTCATGGAGTGCTAACTCATGGAGTGGCCTCCGATCCATGGAAAGTCATTATAGCTGATACCGGGATTGAGGAGACTCATCGGGTTTAACTCTCCTTGGTGTGATTTAGGAATTGTGGAGTAGAGGGTCTGCAAACCGTCTGGTTTGCAGACCCTCTACTCCACAATTCCTAAATCATTTGCTGGGCTTTATCCAGCCCTTGGGACACTATTCCCCCCACGGACACTATTCCTCCCACTGACACCAATGATGGGACGCTATTCCTCCCACTGACACCAATGATGGGACACTATTCCCCCCACTGACACCAATGATGGGACACTATTCCCCCCACTGATACCAATGATGGGACACTATTCCCCCCACTGACACCAATGATGGGACACTATTCCCCCCACTGACACCAATGATGGGACACTATTCCTCCCACTGACACCAATGATGGGACGCTATTCCTCCCACTGACACCAATGATGGGACACTATTCCCCCCACTGACACCAATGATGGGACACTATTCCCCCCACTGATACCAATGATGGGACACTATTCCCCCCACTGACACCAATGATGGGACACTATTCCCCCCACTGACACCAATGATGGGACACTATTCCTCCCACTGACACCAATGATGGGACACTATTCCTTCCACTGACACCAATGATGGGACACTATTCCTCCCCACTGACACCAATGATGGGACACTACTCCTCCCACTGACACCAATGATGGGACACTATTCCTCCCACTGATACCAATGATGGGACACTATTCCCCCCACTGACACCAATGATGGGACACTATTCCCCCCACTGACACCAATGATGGGACACTACTCCTCCCACTGACACCAATGATGGGACACTATTCCTCCCACTGATACCAATGATGGGACACTATTCCTCCCACTGATACCAATGATGGGACACTATTCCTCCCACTGACACCAATGATGGGACACTATTCCTCCCACTGATACCAATGATGGGACACTATTCCCCCCCACTGACACCAATGATGGGGCACTATTCCCCCCACTGACACCAATGATGGGACACTATTCCTCCCACTGACACCAATGATGGGGCACTATTCCTCCCACTGACACCAATGATGGGACACTATTCCCCCCACTGACACCAATGATGGGACACTATTCCCCCCACTGACACCAATGATGGGGCACTATTCCCCCCACTGACACCAATGATGGGACACTATTCCTCCCACTGACACCAATGATGGGGCACTATTCCTCCCACTGACACCAATGATGGGACACTATTCCCCCCACTGACACCAATGATGGGACACTATTCCTCCCACTGACACCAATGATGGGACACTATTCCCCCCACTGACACCAATGATGGGGCACTATTCCCCCCACTGACACCAATGATGGGGCACTATTCCCCCCCACTGATGCCATATTTTTTTTCCTTTGCACTGTCCACCCCCCTAAATTCTGAGGGTCAGTGAACTGGATCTCTGGAGCCCCCGGGGGTCATTGTACTCGGTTTCAGGGTTGGAGTCCCGCCTCCGCCCGGTGGTCTCGGGTCCCGCCCAGGGAGATATGATTGGATTACAGATACTGAATGAGGAATAAATTCACCAATTATCTGCACCTCCCCCCATCACTGTGGGGCCCCCATTACGGAACATTGAAGGGAGACTCCTCAAGGAAATACTTGCCGGGTGCAGAATGATATCCAATGAATGACCGGCGCTCAGCCGTCTCCGGAATGAACAGACAAGGAATTAAATAAAGTTTACATTTTATTGAATAAAAAAAAACCACACTAAAAAACGAAAGATCTGCATATAACAAAGAGGGGGAGGGGCCAGACAGACCCCCTACGAGCCCGCTGTGTCCCCCCCTCCCCCATCATCAACTGATCCATTCGTAACATTGGCGTCAGCGGAACTTCAATGGCTGTGACATCTCAACGCGTTTCACGCTCGGAGCTTCTTCAGGAGGCATCATGCTGGAGACGAGACAATGAATCATTATCACTCACAACTGTGATATCGCCCCCGGCAACCGCAGGAGGAAAAACACCCAAAAGACCCCTGCAGGACACAACTTCAGATCTCAGCGAGTTTCACCAAATGACCTCCCACAGTCATCGTCAGGGACACAGAACTGGGATCAGTCCGCCCTGGGAGGGGGAGGGGAATCTATATACTACCACTTCCTGTCCTAGTGACCCCCTTTCACCTCTTTGTCTATAAAGTGTCACCGAGACAGGAAGTGAAGGAATATAATATTACCGCAGAGGACTGGAGTGTGACCCCCCCCCCCCCCCCCCCCCCCCGGATGGATCGGCTCTGTCACATCCTGGAGCTCCAAGGAACCCCTTCTGATGGTTCTCCGGACATTGTGGGTCCTGCGGGGGAGGGAGAGGTGGGGAAGAGACAAAACAATACTCACCGCCTGAGGCGGAGCCCCCCGGATACCGATCAGTGACGTCCTTCCAGCCAGTGTGGGGTCCTCTCCTGGATGGGGGATACACTTCATTGCTGCATAGAGACCGACGCCAACAGGAATAAAGGGGCCCTCAGGCTCAACGCCTGGCTGCCAGACTGAGCCTCCGACTCAAATATGAAATCACTACAACCGATCTCCAAATATCATCACAGACAGGGGCCCCCATAGCAGGAGAAGGGGGGACAGGGGACCCCATAGAAGGAGAAGGGGGGACAGGGGACCCCATAGCAGGAGAAGGGGGGACAGGGGACCCCATAGCAGGAGAAGGGGGGACAGGGGACCCCATAGCAGGAGGAGGGGGAGACAGGGGACCCCATAGGAGGAGGGGGGAGACAGGGGCCCCCATAGCAGGAGAAGGGGGGACAGGGGACCCCATAGCAGGAGAAGGGGGGAGACAGGGGCCCCCATAGGGGGAGACAGGGGCCCCCATAGCAGGTGGAGGAGGGGGGAGACAGGGGCCCCCATAGCAGGAGAAGGGGGGAGACAGGGGCCCCCATAGCAGGTGAAGGAGAAGGGGGGAGACAGGGGCCCCCATAGCAGGTGAAGGAGGAGGGGGGAGACAGGGGCCCCCATAGCAGGTGAAGGAGGAGGGGGGACAGGGGACCCCATAGCAGGAGAAGGGGGGAGACAAGGGCCCCCATAGCAGGAGACAGGGGACCCCACAGCAGGGGAAGGGGGGGAGACAGGGGACCCCACAGCAGGAGAAGGGAGGGGGACAGACAGGGCCCCCACAGCAGGAGAAGGGAGGGGGACAGACAAGGGCCCCCCACAGCAGGAGAAGGGAGGGGGACAGACAGGGGCCCCCCACAGCAGGAGAAGGGAGGGGGACAGACAGGGGCCCCCCACAGCAGGAGAAGGGAGGGGGACAGACAGGGGCCCCCCACAGCAGGAGAAGGGAGGGGGACAGACAGGGGCCCCCCACAGCAGGAGAAGGGAGGGGGACAGACAGGGGCCCCCCACAGCAGGAGAAGGGAGGGGGACAGACAGGGGCCCCCCACAGCAGGAGAAGGGAGGGGGACAGACAGGGGCCCCCCACAGCAGGAGAAGGGAGGGGGACAGACAGGGGCCCCCCACAGCAGAAGGGAGGGGGACAGACAGGGGCCCCCCACAGCAGAAGGGAGGGGGACAGACAGGGGCCCCCCACAGCAGGAGAAGGGAGGGGGACAGACAGGGGCCCCCCACAGCAGGAGAAGGGAGGGGGACAGACAGGGGCCCCCCACAGCAGGAGAAGGGAGGGGGACAGACAGGGGCCCCCCACAGCAGGAGAAGGGAGGGGGACAGACAGGGGCCCCCCACAGCAGGAGAAGGGAGGGGGACAGACAGGGCCCCCATAGCAGGAGAAGGGAGGGGGACAGACAAGGGGCCCTCATTCACATTTGTTTATTTCTTATTACAGCCGCAGCACAGAAACATCACAACACCGATCACCTGACCTCATCCAATGACAGCGCTCACCTGTACACCTGAGAGCACACCTACAGGGGCGGGGCTACACGTCACCACTCCCATCTTTCCGAACGACTTCTCCCATAATGACCTGGGAGGGAGCGATACTCTGCAGTGCTGGAGAGAGGTCAGTGATGGGATCATCTGCAGAATATATCAGTAGGGATCTGTCAGGGGGGGAGGGGAGGGGCGATGTCATGTGGGAAGTTCTCTCTGATTGGCTGTCATAAGAGATCCGGACTGTAAACAAAGTGACAACTCAGGTAGGTACGGGGGTCCCAATCATTCCATCTAGTGGGGGGGATCAGGAGGTACGGGGGTCCCGATCATTCCATCTAGTGGGGGGATCAGGAGGTACGGGGGTCCCGATCATTCCATCTAGTGGGGGGGATCAGGAGGTACGGGGGTCCCGATCATTCCATCTAGTGGGGGGATCAGGAGGTACGGGGGTCCCAATCATTCCATCTAGTGGGGGGATCAGGAGGTACGGGGGTCCCAATCATTCCATCTAGTGGGGGGGATCAGGAGGTACGGGGGTCCCGATCATTCCATCTAGTGGGGGGATCAGGAGGTACGGGGGTCCCGATCATTCCATCTAGTGGGGGGATCAGGAGGTACGGGGGTCCCGATCATTCCATCTAGTGGGGGGATCAGGAGGTACGGGGGTCCCAATCATTCCATCTAGTGGGGGGGATCAGGAGGTACGGGGGTCCCGATCATTCCATTTAGTGGGGGGGATCAGGAGGTACGGGGGTCCCGATCATTCCATCTAGTGGGGGGATCAGGAGGTACGGGGGTCCCGATCATTCCATCTAGTGGGGGGGATCAGGAGGTACGGGGGTCCCGATCATTCCATCTAGTGGGGGGGATCAGGAGGTACGGGGGTCCCGATCATTCCATTTAGTGGGGGGGATCAGGAGGTACGGGGGTCCCGATCATTCCATCTAGTGGGGGGATCAGGAGGTACGGGGGTCCCGATCATTCCATCTAGTGTGGGGGATCAGGAGGTACGGGGGTCCCAATCATTCCATCTAGTGGGGATCAGGAGGTACGGGGGTCCCGATCATTCCATCTAGTGGGGATCAGGAGGTACGGGGGTCCCGATCATTCCATCTAGTGGGGATCAGGAGGTACGGGGGTCCCGATCATTCCATCTAGTGGGGATCAGGAGGTACGGGGGTCCCGATCATTCCATCTAGTGGGGGGGATCAGGAGGTACGGGGGTCCCGATCATTCCATCTAGTGTGGGGAATCAGGAGGTACGGGGGTCCCGATCATTCCATCTAGTGGGGATCAGGAGGTACGGGGGTCCCGATCATTCCATCTAGTGGGGGGGATCAGGAGGTACGGGGGTCCCGATCATTCCATCTAGTGGGGATCAGGAGGTACGGGGGTCCCGATCATTCCATCTAGTGGGGATCAGGAGGTACGGGGGTCCCGATCATTCCATCTAGTGGGGGGATCAGGAGGTACGGGGGTCCCGATCATTCCATCTAGTGGGGATCAGGAGGTACGGGGGTCCCGATCATTCCATCTAGTGGGGGGATCAGGAGGTACAGGGGTCCCGATCATTCTGTCAGAACATTTGGGGTTAAAAGAATACATATAAAAGATCGCACATAATATATATTTCATAATGTTCCATATACATGGATATGGTGAACTTAGCACAACCATCTTTACCTGTTAAAGTTTGAACATAGATTCTCAGGCATGAAGAGACACTGTCTGTAGGTTGTAAAAGCATGCTGTGCCACATCTCCCAAGCCATATCTCTTTGGGTTTGACACTTATAAGATAAGAGAATGAAAGGCCTGGCACAGCATGACACTACACACATGGTGGTCTTTATACTATGAGACTAGAGGGGCTTATTCACTATCCCAATGGAATTATATATCTTAAATAGTATTGTGTCTTCATTATGCCATGACAATATATGTGTATTAATAGTTCACATAGTATACTCGCAAATACATAGACATTATTGGGATCCCCGGGTATAAGATCCTCTAATATTTCAAAGTACTAGATGGCTTTGATCACATCCCAGCATTAGTTTAAAGGAACTTTCCTAGGCATGGGGGTAGATTATCACACCTTATCTCAATCGTAAATTTTGGGGGCCGCCTGAATGTCTAGGTTTGTTGTCATGTTGTTTGACATATATAACAACTTATGATGCTACATCAAGATTCAGGTCACAGGGGGTCATAAATCCTGATCAACTCTGAATAACCCTAGAATTAGGAATTATTCTTTAAACGCCACTGCCCCCTACAGGTTAATATCGGCATGGTTCAAGTTGGTCACCCACCAAAACATATTATCATGTGACATAGTCAGTCACGTGATAGGGGAATACACACCCACTTCTTTGGGAAGATAAAAGTATTGCACAGGACAATGATAGGAGGTGGAGGTCGATGGGAGAAGCTCGAGAGATGGCCAGTCTGATCTCTGGAGGGCTGATGGCTGGAAGCTGCTCTGATCTCTGAAGGAAGCCGGAAGGCGGAGAGAGTGACCAAACATGTAAGGAGTTCACAGGAATCCTTCATTAGGGCTTTCCCTTCTCAAACAGGACTCTTAATTACTGGTAAGATTGGATTTTGATTATTTACCTTTTTGGTAATTCTGAGGTTTTTCACATACACTCCACTAAGACCATTTAAATATACTTGGCAAATAATAATTTGGGCGTTAATTATGTCTAACTGCAGTACGAGATAATTATATTCCAAATATTAGGAGACATACGCACATTACGTTTGTCTTTAAAAAGCTAAGTGCCAACAATTGTGGTTTGAGAGTGATGTCATATGTGAAGATAGATCCTCACCAAATTTAACAAAAAGCTTGTGTACCATATAACATTTGTTATGTACACATATATAAGAAGTAGTAGCAAGAGATCTGTTTGATATTGAGAAGAAATAATACAATGTCAAGGTTATGTAAATTAATAACTAAAAGGTTTCAAGTTACGCCAGGATGATTTAAATAAGAGCTAGGAATATACCTTGTCATATAATGTAAATATCATCTGAACATTCAAGCGTCATTTATCTCTATTGTAGAAACATATTATTTATTTGTTTTGATACGAATTGTACCTGATTTTAATTGTTGCACTATATCTTTAGTTAATAAATATATATATATTAAATATTCATTTGTATTACTCGTCCTCAAAATAGCACGGATAAAAGAATTTTGATATCTTGTATCGTAGGAAAAGTGTATATCTCCCAAAGCACAGATTTACATATTTCCATAAATACAATAATAATTTTATAAGTTCAGAATAAACATTCTGACGGTATATGTAGGCTCTATGCCGAGATACGTCAATGGTTCTGACATAGATGGGGGCTCGTCCGGGATCTGTCAAAGTTTGAGACGAGTAATATAATTGTGAAAAATTATATATATATTTTTTCATATTTAATTTTTTTTTAAATAAATTTTTTTGATAAAAAAAAAAAAAAAAAAATTAATACTTGTATTGCCATTGTTAGATGCAATATTGAAAAATGACAAAGACTAAAGTTATTTTTAGTGCAGCCGGTCCTGCTGATGCAGAGAAGGAAATTGGTCTGCATCACAGACAGTGTGCAAAATATCAGGTAATGTCTTCTATCAAAGAAGCATGGATAATGAAGACAGAGCTTGGTCCCTATAAATCAGCTGATGCTGCAAGAAGGACCATGGGTACTTCTAAATTTAAGCCCAATCAAAGTACCACAGAACTTTTAAAAGTTCTCAAGAAAGCCCAGCTTGAAAGATTTTGAAAGCCATGAATTTTCCCAATTGTTTGGTAAGGCTTTGCCAAATAAAGTAAAAATCATTATGGCCGGGGATTATTATCCCAAAAATGGATCGGGTTGGTTAAACAGAACATCATTCTTTTTACGGTTCTACAGAACCGGAGCTTCAAAAATAAATTTAAAAAGCCCGCTCGAATAATGGCTTAATAAGAGCAAGAACAAAATTGAAGCTCCTCTCAATTAAAAGTTACACCCAGTTTTAAAACTAAGTGAAATCTTGCTGAGGTGTTCAAATATTTGAATGTCTGCAATTGACCGAGGAAAAAAAAGCTGTTTAAAAGTTTTTTTTTCTTTTCTCTAAAAGCAGTTTTTAACACCCTCCTTGGGGGGGTGAAAAAAAAAAAAAAAAAAAGCAGACTGAATTGTGCTCGCAGCCAAAACCTGGCTTCATAGAAGCTGGCTGCTTATCAATAGGAATGTCTGTGTGATAGCAGGGGGGGTATTGCTCCTTGCTTATACAAACACCCAGCTGACAAAAGGAAAAAAAAACTGTTACACGTTATACAATTCAAGTATTGTTGGTTTTAAATTGTTTTCCTTACAGGTATTTTATAATAACAAGATACCATTATGAAGAAACATTTAAAAAAAAAAAATCCAAACAATTTTTTTATTTCAGAAATATTTAAAATAAATCCAAGAATATATTTTCTGAAAATCACATCAGCTAAAATTATTTATTTCAAGCTGACTTGGTAAATATTTCAGCACTGCCCTGAAATCAAATAAAAATAAAAAGCCCAGTTGTATTTCAACTTAAAAGGGAATGAAGTAATTTACATTTCCGTGGGTATAATTACTATGCCCATGATCGATTACATATTGATATCGATCTCCTTAAAAGTATTTATTTTTATCCTATTGTGATTTTATTAAAATGTTATATGGTCTCAAGTGACAAGGCCATACATGTGAACCTTCTCAGTTCTCTCACAATCAGTGAGCATGAGTGAGATCCATATTTAGATGGCACCTTCATACAGGCATCTCCATTTTTCCCCAAAATGAGGGTCAGACGGGAGGATCATACTAAAGTGTATGTCCCCTGGAATATAAGTGAGAGGCATGCTTGGAAGGTGATATTCTCATATCCATACAGTGTATGCTGACTCTATTGAGCTTAGCAGTTATACGTAATCCTACTGGGATTGTATGGTATTTTCCCTAACAGGTCAGTGACCTGGGGAATATTTATGAGGTTCATATTTATGCCAGAAATATAATCACATTAGTAGAAATTATTAAAATAGTTGATCAATCCTAAGATAAATATTTAGGTATTCACACCCCTCAGGAAATAAATAAATAAATAATCAGTCGTTTATTCCTGATAATCAATGACCCAATATATCATGTGTACGTTGGCAACGATATATTACATCGCTTTATTATACACATAGATCTGGTAACCACTGTGGTCCAGATTAAAATAAAACCCAAGTAGTTTCATAAATGAACATGAAGCCCTAATATAATCTTGGTTAGTGCCAGA
Source organism: Rana kukunoris (assembly GCA_029574335.1). Classification (NCBI taxonomy): domain Eukaryota; kingdom Metazoa; phylum Chordata; class Amphibia; order Anura; family Ranidae; genus Rana; species Rana kukunoris. Next base: position 62,821 of record JAJQKJ010002729.1, read on the forward strand.
TGCAGTAAACATATTAGTACCACAAAGGTCATTATCCAGACAGGTACTAATACAAATTTTATTATTACCCGGCCATGTATGCATAGGCCGAAGATTTTTAAAAGAACCCTGCTGCATGAAAAGGTTTCGCAGTTAGGATGTACACAGAAAAGATTTCTGTAAACCACACTCATGAAAGAAAAGTTTTCATAGAGTTCAAGAAAATATGTTATGAAAAGATTCCTGTGATGTGGTATAATAGACATCCACATAGCTAGGATCCAATCTGATTCAAGCGAAAAGGTACCTTGTGTTTTAAATCAAACATTGTTGTCTCTCCCTGGCTGGCTATATTTCGCTAGTGGAGACCATTAAGAATTTAAAGGAGAGGAGCTTTGTAAGATTAGTGCACCGGATCTTATGATAATCCTATACTTGATATTCTTAAACCAAATGGTCATCGCGTTTATATGCTGATCAGACAGCGACATAAACGAGTATAAATGTACAACTAAGCTGTGCCATACATTGACCAATGCTTGATATAAAAATACAAAGCGCTAAGTACTTCACCATACTAAGTGATGCCCAATGATGATGGAACATTCAGGTAAGTCCTGAAGACCCATACAAGCTGGCAGTTAATGGTGGTAAGAAATAGTGCAACTGAAACAGAATGTAACTTGGTCAGATAAATTCATGTTTTGAATGTGATTTTGTTTCTGTTTGTTATTTTCCACAAGGCCAAGGCCTGATGTACCTTCAAGAAAAAGTTTAACATAGGTGGATGATTTTTTTGTTGAATAACAAAATGTTTGAAAAGAGTATCCCAGCATCCAGATATGTTCTTAACCAGTTGAGGGAGGTGGGTGTTTGAAATTTAATTTCAGGAAGACCAATGGTGTCGCTCCAAGGTTCATCTCCTGAGGCCTACGGTTTGCAGCCGAAGTCTCGCACAAGAAGAAAATGGAGACTGTGATGAGGTCAAGAGTATCTGCCAATATCAGTGAATTGAGGACATGTGTGGGTATGGTATGAAACATGAAATTGTATGCCTGTCATCCTATTTTCCAACCAAGGATGCTGAAAGGTAACGTATAGGAAGAGATTTAAAAGGATCAAGAGAATGTAATGTAATGAAATGACATTGTGATATTTCTCTCTTGACTTACAGATCTCCAAATCTTATACTTCAGCATTAGTGTTGATCCTGTCATTCATGGCAGAATAATGTCATCATTAAATCCTTGATGATTTTTAGTTAATTAAAATATAGTTAACCAATCGCTACATCATATATAGATATAGCATAGTTAGAAAATATAAATCTTAATTAATAAGAATATGTACTCATACTGTATATTTACTCTAATAGAAAAAGATTGACAATCCGGACCAGATCGTTGATTGGTAAAGGTGAAGTAATCTACCAAAGACGCAATGATCGCATGGATGATGTCAATCCTCGGCATCCCGTTCCGGAGGGAACCGTCACCAAACCACAATCCAGACCGATCATTGATTGGTACAGGCGAAGAACCACCAAAAGACACCGCGGTCGTCTGGAGGAAGTTAATCCGTGATGCCCAGTTCCGGATGGTACCTGCCGCCACATCGAATCCAATCAGGAGTCATGAAGCAAGATGCTCCAGGATTCGTGTTGTGGAAAAGAATGATTTGTTGCAGAAATCCCTTGTTCATTTGAATCCAAGAATATCCGTTCAAAGAAGGGATATTGAATCCCCTTTACAGCTCGTAACATTACAAGAACGGATTCACTGAAGAGTTTCTTCAATTACTGGTTTACCAGTTTTGTTTTATTACATTTGAAATGGGGGGGTGACACCACCATTGCAACAGTTCATTTTGTTTTATAAAGACTTGAACTCATGAAGGGAGGTCCAAGTCATACAAGAACATTCTTTATCATATGGACGAAGAGAGGAACATTTTTTTTTAAGGATAAAGAAAAATAATGGTGTGGCCATATCTTTTAAACCACTGATATTTCTTTGGACACGTCCTTAATATGTCTTTGGCTATTCGCCAGAATATGAAAGAACGTGGGGGGGATTTGTCAGAACATTTGGGGTTAAAAGAATACATATAAAAATCGCACATAATATATGTTTCGTAATGTCCCATATACATGGATATGATGAACTTTGCACAACCATTTTTCCCTGTTAAAGTTTGAACATAGATTCTCAGGCATGAATAGACACTGTCTGTAGGTTGTAAGGAGACTATCTGTGCCGTCTTCCAGGTCATTTCTCTTTGGGTTTGACACTTATAAGATAAGAGAATGAAAGGCCTGGCACAGCATGACACTACACACATGGTGGTCTTTATACTATGAGACTAGAGGGGCTTATTCACTATCCCAATGGAATTATATATCTTAAATAGTATTGTGTCTTCATTATGCCATGACAATATATGTGTATTAATAGTTCACATAGTATACTCGCAAATACATAGACATTATTGGGATCCCAGGTATAAGATCCTCTAATATTTCAAAGTATTAGATGGCTTTGATCACATCCCAGCATTAGTTTAAAGGAACTTTCCTAGGCATGGGGGTAGATTATCACACCTTATCTCAATCGTAAATTTTGGGGGCCGCCTGAATGTCTAGGTTTGTTGTCATGTTGTTTGACATATATAACAACTTATGATGCTACATCAAGATTCAGGTCACAGGGGGTCATAAATCCTGATCAACTCTGAATAACCCTAGAATTAGGAATTATTCTTTAAACGCCACTGCCCCCTACAGGTTAATATCGGCATGGTTCAAGTTGGTCACCCACCAAAACATATTATCATGTGACATAGTCAGTCACGTGATAGGGGAATACACACCCACTTCTTTGGGAAGATAAAAGTATTGCACAGGACAATGATAGGAGGTGGAGGTCGATGGGAGAAGCTCGAGAGATGGCCAGTCTGATCTCTGGAGGGCTGATGGCTGGAAGCTGCTCTGATCTCTGAAGGAAGCCGGAAGGCGGAGAGAGTGACCAAACATGTAAGGAGTTCACAGGAATCCTTCATTAGGGCTTTCCCTTCTCAAACAGGACTCTTAATTACTGGTAAGATTGGATTTTGATTATTTACCTTTTTGGTAATTCTGAGGTTTTTCACATACACTCCACTAAGACCATTTAAATATACTTGGCAAATAATAATTTGGGCGTTAATTATGTCTAACTGCAGTACGAGATAATTATATTCCAAATATTAGGAGACATACGCACATTACGTTTGTCTTTAAAAAGCTAAGTGCCAACAATTGTGGTTTGAGAGTGATGTCATATGTGAAGATAGATCCTCACCAAATTTAACAAAAAGCTTGTGTACCATATAACATTTGTTATGTACACATATATAAGAAGTAGTAGCAAGAGATCTGTTTGATATTGAGAAGAAATAATACAATGTCAAGGTTATGTAAATTAAGAACTAAAAGGTTTCAAGTTACGCCAGGATGATTTAAATAAGAGCTAGGAATATACCTTGTCATATAATGTAAATATCATCTGAGCATTCAAGCGTCATTTATCTCTATTGTAGAAACATATTATTTATTTGTTTTGATACGAATTGTACCTGATTTTAATTGTTGCACTATATCTTTAGTTAATAAATATATATATATTAAATATTCATTTGTATTACTCGTCCTCAAAATAGCACGGATAAAAGAATTTTGATATCTTGTATCGTAGGAAAAGTGTATATCTCCCAAAGCACAGATTTACATATTTCCATAAATACAATAATAATTTTATAAGTTCAGAATAAACATTCTGACGGTATATGTAGGCTCTATGCCGAGATACGTCAATGGTTCTGACAATTCCATCTAGTGGGGATCAGGAGGTACGGGGGTCCCGATCATTCCATCTAGTGAGGATCAGGAGGTACGGGGGTCCCGATCATTCCATCTAGTGGGGATCACGAGGTACGGGGGTCCCGATCATTCCATCTAGTGGGGATCACGAGGTTAGGGGGTCCCGATCATTCCATCTAGTGGGGATCAGGAGGTACGGGGGTCCCAATCATTCCATCTAGTGGGGGGATCAGGAGGTACGGGGGTCCCGATCATTCCATCTAGTGGGGGGATCAGGAGGTACGGGGGTCCCGATCATTCCATCTAGTGGGTATCAGGAGGTACGGGGGTCCCGATCATTCCATCTAGTGGGTATCAGGAGGTACGGGGGTCCCGATCATTCCATCTAGTGGGGGGATCAGGAGGTACGGGGGTCCCGATCATTCCATCTAGTGGGGGGATCAGGAGGTACGGGGGTCCCGATCATTTCATCTAGTGGGGGGATCAGGAGGTACGGGGGTCCCGATCATTCCATCTAGTGGGGATCAGGAGGTACGGGGGTCCCGATCATTCCATCTAGTGGGGATCAGGAGGTACGGGGGTCCCGATCATTCCATCTAGTGGGGGGATCAGGAGGTACGGGGGTCCCGATCATTCCATCTAGTGGGGGGATCAGGAGGTACGGGGGTCCCGATCATTCCATCTAGTGGGGATCAGGAGGTACGGGGGTCCCGATCATTCCATCTAGTGGGGATCAGGAGGTACGGGGGTCCCGATCCTTCTATGGGGTCCTGCTGATCACATGACTTGGTGTCTCAGATGCAGGGGGTCTCGCACTCCTCGGACGCTCTCCGGGACGCTCTGATATCCGGGGACCCCGAATTACAGGAGTGAAGCCTTCAATCCGCACAGCGCCCTCTTCAGGCCGGTCACCGTCTCCTACCCTTCTGATTGGATCCCATCGCACCCCGAGCCTGTGGAGACCTTCCAGGAGTTCTATGTGAAGTCCGAGAGGCGGGTCCCCTCCCCCGAGAGGAGGACCATCTATGTGCAGACCATAGGTGAGGAGGTCACATGACCCCGAGGACCCCTCTAGATGGGGGATGGTCTATAGAATGGTCACATGACCCCATTACATCACTGGCCCCTTTATTAGGTCCCGCTTGCTAGTAGCGGGTTGGACCCCCTTTTATTAGGTCCCCCTTGCTAGTAGCGGGTTGGACCCCCTTTTATTAGGTCCCCCTTGCTAGTAGCGGGTTGGACCCCCTTTTATTAGGTCCCCCTTGAAGTCCAGTTACTGGGCAGAGTGGGGGGCGCTCTAATACAGGGGGGTGTTACTGGTCAGAGTGGGGGGTGATCTAATACAGGAGGGGTGTTACTGGGCAAAGTGGGGGGGGCTCTAATACAGGAGTGGTGTTACTGGTCAGAGTGGGGGGCGCTCTAATACAGGAGTAGTGTTACTGGTCAGAGTGGGGGGCGCTCTAATACAGGAGGGGTGTTACTGGTTAGAGTGGGGGCGCTCTAATACAGGAGGGGTGTTACTGGGCAGACTGGGGGGCGCTCTAATACAGGAGGGGTGTTACTGGGCAGACTGGGGGGCGCTCTAATACAGGAGGGGTGTTACTGGGCAGACTGGGGGGCGCTCTAATACAGGAGGGGTGTTACTGGGCAGAGTGGGGGCGCTCTAATACAGGAGGGGTGTTACCGGGCAGAGTGGGGGGCGCTCTAATACAGGAGGGGTGTTACTGGGAAGAGTGGGGGGCGCTCTAATACAGGAGGGGTGTTACTGGGCAGAGTGGGGGTACTCTAATACAGGAGGGGTGTTACTGGGCAGAGTGGGGGCGCTCTAATACAGGAGGGGTGTTACTGGGCAGACTGGGGGGCGCTCTAATACAGGAGGGGTGTTACTGGGCAGACTGGGGGGCGCTCTAATACAGGAGGGGTGTTACTGGGCAGAGTGGGGGCGCTCTAATACAGGAGGGGTGTTACTGGGCAGAGTGGGGGGCGCTCTAATACAGGAGTAGTGTTACTGGTCAGAGTGGGGGGCGCTCTAATACAGGAGGGGTGTTACTGGTCAGAGTGGGGGGCGCTCTAATACAGGAGTAGTGTTACTGGTCAGAGTGGGGGGCGCTCTAATACAGGAGGGGTGTTACTGGGCAGAGTGGGGGGCGCTCTAATACAGGAGGAGTGTTACTGGGCAGAGTGGGGGGCTCTAATACAGGAGGAGTGTTACTGGGCAGAGTGGGGGGCTCTAATACAGGAGGGGTGTTACTGGGCAGAGTGGGGGGGGGGGCTCTAATACAGGAGGGGTGTTACTGGGCAGAGTGGGGGGGCTCTAATACAGGAGGAGTGTTACTGGGCAGAGTGGGGGGCTCTAATACAGGAGGGGTGTTACTGGGCAGATCACCGGGTGAAAACAGAGGGGAAAAAAGCCCAACAAAAGAAAAGGAATGCAGCCGCCCCGTCTGACGATCGGTGGGATGGAATATTTGGGGGGAAAATTCCGCTTTAAATAACAGAATAAAGAACACTTTAAGTGACGGGAGACGTCGGCCTACCTTCATCCCGGAGATGTCCCTCGGCTCCCGGCTGTTGGATGAGTCCCGGGGATCTCCTGAGGGGGGGAGGGGCAGCATGTTCCCAAAGAATCATGGGAGGAGAGACTGCAGTCCCACCCAGAAGCACCTGACTTGGAGATTCACAGCTCAGGCTGACGGATGATTTCTCAGTGTGCAGGTGGCCCACGCTCGTCATTGGAGGGATCGCAGCAGCTGTTCAGTAGGGGGTGCTGATTGCACTGCCTCACACACTCCTGATCTCCTGTCTGTTCAGGGAGGGGGTTGGGATTTGCTTAGCAGTGAATATTAGACCTGCAGCCAGTGGAAGAAAACTCGGTTTAGTTTATTTCCAACATGTAAATAATATAAAAAAAAAGAAATACAAATAATAAAAAAAAGATATAAATAATAAGAAGAAATATAAACAATATAAAAAGATAAAGAAATATAAATAATAATAAAAAAAAGAGATATAAATAATAAAAAAAAAGAAATACAAATAAAAAAAAGATATACATAATAAGAAGAAATATAAACAATATAAAAAAGATAAAGAAATATAAATAATAAAAAACAAAGAAATATAAATCATAAAAAAATAAATATAAACATAAAGAGATATAAATAATACTAAAAAAATAAATATAAACATTATAAAAACATAAAGAAATATAAATGATAATAAAACATAAATATAAACATAAAGAGATATAAATAATAATAAAAAAGAAATATAAACAATAAAAACATAAATATAAACATAAAGAAGAAACCTCAAAATCATCAGAAACAAAACAAAAAGAAAAGTGGCGGGAAGAAGTTTAACCCTCGCCGGTCACACTGCTGCAGAACATGTGACCTCTCACCCCACCCAGGCCCAACCCACCCAGAGGTCACATATTTGCATACCGTAGGCGCCCCCGAGTTACCGCCCGGGCCAATCCCGACATTCCTCTCCTACATGTAAAAAAACATTTTTCAGAAAATAGCTTTACCCCCCTAAACATTATATATATATTTTTATCGGAGGCCCTGGGGAATAAAATGGCGGCGGTTGACTATTTTTATGTCACTCGATATTTGCGCGGCAGTTTTTCAAACACATATTTTTTTTTTTGTTGGGGGGCGGGGCAACACACGATATAAAAATTTTAATGCACAAAAACGCAATATAACAGCCAACTGTTTGGTAAAATATAAAAAATGATGTTACGCCGAGAAAATAGATACCCAACATGTCGCGCTTTAAAATTGCATCAGCCCGCCGAACCTAAATAATCTCCGCAGGCGGCGCCTTTAGAAGCCTTTACAGGACACCAGATTTAGTGTCACAGGGGAGGCCTGGCACTAGAATTATTGCTCTCGCTCCGACGATCGCGGCGATACCTCACATGTGGGGTGCGAACAACGCTTACATATGCGTGCGGGAATTTTGCGTGCGTTCGCATGTGGCGCGGCGGGAACGGGGGGCACTTTAAAGAAATAAAATAATGATATACACATTTTTTTGCTACTTTTTCTTTTATTTAAAACTTTTGTTTACGTTTTTTTAGCACTGTCAGTTTTTTTATGAACTTTATTGATATTACAAGGGATGAACACCATCAGGGGCCGTGACAGGTCCTCTTTATGGAGAGATCTGAAGGTCTGTTAGACCCCCAAAGTCTCTCCTCCGGCCTCCAATACAGCCGATCAAACAACCGAAACAGGAAGTGGCCAAATCCTCATCACTTCCTGTTTCTGACGTCACACAGTGGGAGGAGCAACATCCCTTGTAACAGCATGGGCCGTGACAGGTCCTCTTTATGGAGAAATCTGGGGGGACTATTAGACCCTAAATGTTTTATCTGGCCTCCAATGCAGCCGATCAGACACAGACCAGTGGGATCGGCTGATTTAGTGGCCGGTAACAGGCTGGTAAACAAAGAACTGAAACAGGAAGTGACAAAATCCTCATCACTTCCTGTTTCTGATGCCACACAGTGGGAGGAGCAACATCCCTTGTAACAGCATGGGCGGTGACAGGTCCCCTTTATGGAGAAATCTGGGGGGACTATTAGACCCTAAATGTTTTACCTGGCCTCCAATACAGTCGATCAAACAACCTAAACAGGAAGTGGCGAAAATCCTCATCACTTCCTGTTTCTGATGCCACACAGTGGGAGGAGCAACATCACTTGTAACAGCATGGGCCATGACAGGTCCTCTTTATGGAGAAATCTGGGGGGACTATTAGACCCTAAATGTTTTATCTGGCCTCCAATGCAGCCGATCAGACACAGACCAGTGGGATCGGCTGATTTAGTGGCCGGTAACAGGCTGGTAAACAAAGAACTGAAACAGGAAGTGACACAATCCTCATCACTTCCTGTTTCTGACGTCACACAGTGGGAGGAGCAACATTCCCAGTAATAGCATGGGCTGCGACAGGTCCTCTTAATAGAGAGAGCTGGTGGTCAATTATGGCCTCCAATGCAGCCAATCAGACGCAACTCTATCTGATCATTACTGACCAGGGAGGCAGCCAATCAGATGGCTCTGTGTCTGATTGGCTGCATTTTAGGCCATAGGAGAAATTTACAGTTTAATAGACCCCAGATCTCTCCATAAAGAGAACCTGTCCCGGCCCATGCTATTACATGGGATGTTGTTGCTCCCTCTGGGACATCAGAAACAGGAAGTGATGAGGATTTGGTCACTTCCTGTTTCAGTTCTTTGTTTACATGCCCATTACTGGCCAGTATATCAGCCGATCCCACTGATCTGTGTCTGATCGGCTGCATTGGAGGCCAGAGAACACATTTAGGGTCTAATAGTCCCCCAGATTTCTCCATAAAGAGAACCTGTCCCGGCCCATGCTATTAGAAGGGATGTTGCTCCTCCCACTGTGTGACATCAGAAACGGGAAGTAACGAGAATGTCATCACTTCCTGTTTCAGTTGTTTGTTTACCTGTCCGCTACTGACCAGGGAAGTAGCCAAACAACTGAAACAGGAAGTGATGACATTCTCATTGCTTCCTGTTTCTGATGTCACACAGTAGGAGGAGCAACATAGGTTCACACGACAGCGCATGGTAAAGGTGGCGGTGGAGGGGGGGGGGGGGTGCGACCTCCTTCTGCCACGCAACGGGCTCCTTTTCCACGATTTAGGGTGCAACTTTATCCCAACTTTACATTCTCCGGATCAAAGTCGCATCAAAGTAGTGCTGGCACCTTTTCAAAGTCGCTGCGGGTTTAAGTTGCACTGATTTGAATGGCTGCCAATAAAATCAATGGGCTCCGCCCCTTCTCCACCATCTGGTATAAAATACAATAATTCATAATTCTAATATATAAATGACTAAGAAGAAGTACTGGTGTGTATTTGTATGTGGAAATATGGGACAGCAAAGATGTCAGAATAATAAAGTTCATATGACAGCCCCTCCCCCGTCATCTCACCCCCTGTGATGTCTTCTAGGCTCTTCTCCACTGGATGGAAGACGATGGAAGGGAATCGGCAGCTTCCGGGAAAAAGGAAATCTTCAAGCCGTTGGAAAGTTTCCAGGAGCACAGAGATTGGATCAGAACATGTCTGGGCGTCTTATTATAAAGCCTAGAGTGGTCAGCCAAGGACATCACCAACCTCCGGCTCACAGTGTCTGACTCCGCCCAGGACATGCAACTGGGAGTGGTCAGCCATGGACACCACTAACCTCCAGATCACAATGTCTGACTCCGCCCCGGACATGCAACTGGGAGTGGTCAGTCATGGACACCACCCAACCTCCAGATCACAATGTCTGACTCCTCCCAGAACATGCAACTGGCAGTGGTCAGCCATGGACACCACCAACCTCCAGATCACAATGTCTGACTCCTCCCAGGACATGCAACTGGGAGTGGTCAGCCACGGACACCACCAACCTCCAGCTCACAATGTCTGACTCCGCCCAGAACATGCAACTGGGAGTGGTCAGCCATGAACACCACCCAACCTCCGTCTCACAGTGTCTGACTCCGCCCAGGACATGCAACTGGGAGTGGTCAGCCATGGACACCACCAACCTCCGGCTCAAAATGTCTGACTCCGCCCAGGACATGCAACTGGGAGTGGTCAGCCATGGACACCACCAACCTCCAGATCACAATGTCTGACTCCTCCCAGAACATGCAACTGGGAGTGGTCAGCCATGGACACCACCAACCTCCGTCTCACAGTGTCTGACTCCGCCCAGGACATGCAACTGGGAGTGGTCAGCCATGGACACCACCCAACCTCCGGCTCAAAATGTCTGACTCCGCCCAGGACATGCAACTGGGAGTGGTCAGCCATGGACACCACCAACCTCCGGCTCACAGTGTCTGACTCCGCCCAGGACATGCAACTGGGAGTGGTCAGCCATGGACACCACCAACCTCCGGCTCAAAATGTCTGACTCCGCCCAGGACATGCAACTGGGAGTGGTCAGCCATGGACACCACCAACCTCCAGATCACAATGTCTGACTCCTCCCAGAACATGCAACTGGGAGTGGTCAGCCTTGGGACACCACCAACCTCCAGATCACAATGTCTGAGGCTTCTTCAGGGAGATTTTCCCTCACTTCCGGTCCCAGTGTCAATGTTGTCACCCACACAGGAAGTGATGAATAAACCCCAAAAGGGACACAGTGATCAGAATCTGATGGGGGTTGTAGTCTTCCCTTTCTCTACCACAAATTGTAGCAAAATGAATAAAATGAGTCTCAGACGGGAAACGCCATTCTGAGCTTCCGAACAATTTGTTGCTCTTCATATAAAAATAATTGGAGATTTGAAGGATGAAGATAATAAAATTATTCATTTATTGAGTCATAATTTCTAAACGTTCCATGTGAAAAACATCATCTACTCATCACACGTGTTCATCATGTCAGAGCGCGGCAAAGATGTGGATTCCTGACACGTTTCGCCCACTTAGGGCTTCTGCAGGGGGAATGTGCTATAAACGGCAATTATTCTGAAACTTTATAAAAATAAAATACGCCACAAGCCGACGTCACATGACAACAACGAAAAAGACAGAGGAGTCATCTGCCCCCTCCAAACCTACACTTAACCCGAAGGGCCTGGTATAGACCTGGGGGGTCCCCTCCAAACCCATACTAGACCCAAAGGGCCTGGTATAGACCTGGGGGGTCCCCTCCAAACCCACACTAGACCCAAAGGGCCTGGTATAGACCTGGGGGGTCCTCTCCAAACCCATACTAGACCCTGAAGGGCCTGGTTTAGACCTGGGGGGTCCCCTCCAAACCCACACTAAACCCGAAGGGCCTGGTATAGACCTGGGGGGTCCCCTCCAAACCCATACTAGACCCAAAGGGCCTGGTATAGACCTGGGGGGTCCCCTCCAAACCCACACTAGACCCAAAGGGCCTGGTATAGACCTGGGTGGTCCCCTCCAAACCCACACTAGACCCGAAGGGCCTGGTATAGACCTGGGGGGGTCCCCTCTGAATCCATACTAGACCCGAAGGGCCTGGTATAGACCTGGGGGGTCCCCTCCAAACCCACACTAGACCCGAAGGGCCTGGTATAGACCTGGGGGGTCCCCTCCAAACCCATACTAGACCCGAAGGGCCTGGTATAGACCTGGGGGGTCCCCTCCAAACCCATACTAGACCCGAAGGGCCTGGTATAGACCTGGGGGGTCCCCTCCAAACCCATACTAGACCCGAAGGGCCTGGTATAGACCTGGGGGGGAACCCCATGCTGACAGCTGGAAGTGCCCGACCCTTTCCAAAAACGCACCGGCTGCAAAACGCATACATGTGAACTTGTTCTATAGGAAACTGCAAAACGCACAACAAAATGCCTAGTTGTGAACCGAGGGTCAGTCGGTCGCCTTGTATGACCCGTGCACCGCTCCACTGTAACCTCGGGGTGAACCGCTCTACTCATTCATATGCAAATCTCAAGTTCTCACGTATATCCCCGCCCCTTCAACCTTCCATGCCTCCCTATTGGCTTTTCTGTTTGAGGGGAGCTTCAGCAACCAATAGGAAGGCTTCTGGGCCAGGAGAAGACAGGATGCCGGGGACTTGAGAGCCTACATGGAGGTCTGGAGAACATGGAAGGATGACGTCCTCGGAGGGTGTAAAGCCCCCCCATCAGCCCCCCCCTATCTCCACCACAGTAGGCGCATCGGCGCTGCCCCCCTCTCTCTCACCATAGATAGATTCATGCAATGCATAAGCCAATCTATGGTCGCTGCTGCCGCCCCCTATTCAGGTGTCCGGCCCCTTTTTCGGGCAAATTACAGCAGCGGGGTGTTTTTTTGTAGCACCCGATTAGAGCAATTGGCTCTAATAGGCACCCAAAAGGTGAACAGCAGGCGCAATGCTGGGCGCTCGCTGTTCACTCAGCATTGTGTTAGGAAAGCAAGGAGGGGGTGGTGGAGGGAGTGGAGGTGGATGGGGTGGAGGAGGAGGTAGAGGGGTGGTGGAGGTGAAGGGGGTGGAGGTGGATGAGATGGAGGAGGAGGTGGTGGTGGAGGAGGAGGATGGGGTGGTGGAGGGGGTGGAGGAGGTAGAGGTGGATGGGGTGGAGGAGGAGGATGGGGTTGTGGAGGAGGTAGAGGGGGTGGTGGAGGTGGATGGGGTGGAGGAGGGGGAGGGGGTGGAGGAGGAGGTGGTGGAGGTGAAGGGGGTGGAGGTGGATGAGATGGAGGAGGAGGTGGTGGTGGAGGAGGAGGATGGGGTGGTGGAGGAGGTGGTGGAGGTGGAGGAGGCTTCCTTTATATAAATTTGTCAATTCAGAGAAAAGATCAGTCCATGAATCGCACCCATGTGGGGCATTGCTGTTCCTCACCACAGACATAGATGGCAGCGTGGAGGGGCTCGGTGAAGGTGGTGGTGAAGGTTCGGAGGTGTCTGATTGGGAGTCCCAGCTCATAAAAGGAGAGTCGCCCCGCCTCATAATCCAGATATATTCCCAGTCTGTTACAGGAGAGACTGGAGGGTAAAGCAGCGTTATCGCTGTCATGCTTTGCTGCGTGGGAAAAGACGTGATCGCTGTCATGCTTTGCTGCGTGGGAAAAGACGTGATCGCTGTCATGCTTTGCTGCGTGGGAAAACACGTGATCGCTGTCATGCTTTGCTGCGTGGGAAAAGTTGTGATCGCTGTCATGCTTTGCTGCGTGGGAAAAGACGTGATCGATGTCATGCTTTGCTGCGTGGGAAAAGACGTGATCGCTGTCATGCTTTGCTGTGTGGGAAAAGACGTGATCGCTGTCATGCTTTGCTGCGTGGGAAAAGTTGTGATCGCTGTCACAGATCTGACACACACACCAGGACTTGTCGTTCTCCCCAATGACAGAAGCGTCTCCTCTGCGCTCCATACTGGGGTAACACACCCCGACTCTCCAGCTTCCCGAGCCGCTGGTCTTCACCCTCCAGTAATATCGCCCCCAAGGGAAGACGGTGCTGCTTAGAACCTGGAAGGACTCAAATCGCTGAGGAGTCGCTGGGCGGTTCTGACGTAACACGGACCAGGACGCAGACTGCAGATCTCTCGAGATGGAGACGTTATCAGCCGATGTGTCCAGGTCCAGGTGAACCTGGGTCAGCGATGGAGTGCGGATTTCCGGACTGACAGCGATTATCACTTGAAATAAAGCGTCATGTATGATTTCCGAGAGAGACTCTTCATTCACATCTCCGGCCTCGTCCTCCAGGTCCTCGTCTGCACACGCCGCCTTGTTGTTGTTCCGGAAACCCTCATTTTCTAGGTCCTCGTCCTCATCTGCACGTGCCGCCTTGTTGATGTCCCGGAAAGCCTCATCGTGTAGGACATATGAAGGGCCACGCAGGGCCCGGAGCTCCTCAATCTGTTGGACCTTCCTGGACAGCTCTTCCGTCTCCATCTCCAGCCTCCGGATCCGTTCCGAGACGGACTGCGAAACCTCCTTCTCCTGCCGGGACGTCTCTTGTAGGACCCATTTCTGGATGAATTTCAGCTGGTTCCGGAGTCGGTGGAAGAGGACGTTGACCCCGTCCGTCACCCCCGCAGCTTTCTCCCTCACCTTCTCCCGGTGCTCCCGCTGACTCAGCGCCCGTTTCTGCGTCTTTTCTTTCTTTGTGGTCAGTTTCTCTAGGAGGAGGTCGATCATCACCTCATCGGACCCTTTGTGGGTGAGGGCGCTGTGGTTATGGGGGGAAGTGGCGGGATCACATAAGACGTGTTCTGGTGAGGCTTTGTGGACCAGAAGGTGTTGACCACACAGGGAAGCTTCACAACGCAGGCAGTATTTCACAGCCGGGACGGAGGAGTCTAGACAAAATGTACAGAATGCCCGGGTTCCCTCGACTTCGGATTGGGAGGAATGCTGGTTTGGGTTTGGTTCTGATTGGGAAGATTTGGGGTTTGGTTCTGATTGGGAAGAGTCCAGATTTAGTCCTGACAGTAAAGAGCACAGGTTTGGTTCTGATAGTAAAGAGCCCAGGTTTGGTTCTGATTGTAAAGAGTCCAGGTTTGGTTCTGATTGTAAAGAGCCCAGGTTTGGTTCTGATTGGGAAGAGTGCAAGTTCAGTCCTGACAATATAGTGTCCAGGTTGAGTCCTGATAGTAAAGAGCCCGGGTTCAGTTCTGATCGTAAAGAGCCTAGGTTCAGTCCTGACTGGTAAGAATCTGGGTTCAGTCCTGACTGCGAGGAGTCCGGGTTCAGTCCTGACTGGGAAGAGTCCGGGTTCAGTCCTGACTGGGAAGAGTCCGGGTTCAGTCCTGACTGGGAAGAGTCCGGGTTCGGAAGCTCTTCTTTATTCTGCTGTTCCTGGAGCCACTCCCGGCATTCTGCGCAGGCCGACACCCCGAACTCCTCGGGAGCGCTGAGCACACCAGCGACACATTCTTGACAAAAGTTGTGTCCACACCTCAGTGGCACCGGCTCGTTCTTGGTCTCGAGGCAGACGGAGCAGCTCACCTTGTCTTTCATGTCAGCCACACCAGGAAGAGGAATGAAAATGCAGCTTCAGATCTGGAGAGTCAAGTTTTTAAAAGTGTTGGGGGGGGGGGAGGGGTGTGCGTCATTTCACCGACAAGGTGTAGCATTTACGAGAAGGGAATTCGTGAACTTTCTATCTTTTAGAATCTTGCAATGGGGGGAATGGGGAGCTGGTGAAGGACACATTTACCGACCCCTGAAGAGAGTCAGCGATTCGTACTAAGTCTGCAGTCTCTGATCATCTCCTGTACTAAGTCTGCAGTCTCTGATCATCTCCTGTATTATATCTGCAGTCTCTGATCATCTCCTGTACTAAGTCTGCAGTCTCTGATCATCTCCTGTACTAAGTCTGCAGTCTCTGATCATCTCCTGTATTATATCTGCAGTCTCTGATCATCTCCTGTACTATGTCTGCAGTCTCTGATCATCTCCTGTATTATGTCTGCAGTCTCTGACCATCTCCTGTATTATGTCTGCAGTCTCTGATCATCTCCTGTACCATGTCTGCAGTCTCTGATCATCTCCTGTACCATGTCTGCAGTCTCTGACCATCTCCTGTATCATGTCTGCAGTCTCTGATCATCTCCTGTACTATGTCTGCAGTCTCTGACCGTCTCCTGTATCATGTCTGCAGTCTCTGACCGTCTCTCCTGTATCATGTCTGCAGTCTCTGACCGTCTCTCCTGTATCATGTCTGCAGTCTCTGACCGTCTTTCCTGTATCATGTCTGCAGTCTCTGACCGTCTCCTGTATCATGTCTGCAGTCTCTGACCGTCTTTCCTGTATCATGTCTGCAGTCTCTGACCGTCTCCTGTATCATGTCTGCAGTCTCTGACCGTCTCTCCTGTATCATGTCTGCAGTCTCTGATCGTCTCCTGTATCATGTCTGCCATCTCTGACCATCTCCTGTATCATGTCTGTAGTATGTCTGGAGATCTTTCTAACAGAAGCCCCCTCTGTGTCCATCACAGAGCCCCCCCCCCCTCCGGGTCCCAATAAAGTTCTCTGCTTCTCTTCCTGTATTTTGTTTATTGGTAGGAGATCATGTAAGGATCCCGGGGTAATGAAGATTTTGTGGGGGGGCATCTCTGTGGTTGAGTCATTGCCATAGAAATAGTTGTAAAGGGGAGGAGTCAGTAAAATGACCACGCCCATGTGGGGGGGGGGGCGCCAGGAAATATTTCTGCACCCAGGCGCCGGTGACCCGAGGATCGGTCCTGACCAGATCCATCGCAGAGCAGCTCAGCCGGTCTTTCAGGTCTGCAGATGACATTTTCCAGAACAGAAAGGAAAACACCAACAAACCCCACGGGTCTGCATTCCGAGGGCAGAGACATGCAGAGGATTCGCATTCCGAGGTCAGAGACATGCGGAGGATTCGCATTCCGAGGGCAGAGACATGCAGAGGATTCGCATTCCGAGGGCAGAGACATGCGGAGGATTCGCATTCCGAGGTCAGAGACATGCAGAGGATTCGCATTCCGAGGTCAGAGACATGCAGAGGATTCGCATTCCGAGGTCAGAGACATGCGGAGGATTCGCATTCCGAGGGCAGAGACATGCGGAGGATTCGCATTCCGAGGTCAGAGACATGCGGAGGATTCGCATTCCGAGGTCAGAGACATGCGGAGGATTCGCATTCCGAGGGCAGAGACATGCGGAGGATTCGCATTCCGAGGGCAGAGACATGCGGAGGATTTGCATTCCGAGGGCAGAGACATGCAGAGGATTTGCATTCCGAGGGCAGAGACATGCGGAGGATTCGCATTCCGAGGGCAGAGACATGCGGAGGATTTGCATTCCGAGGGCAGAGACATGCGGAGGATTTGCATTCCGAGGGCAGAGACATGCGGAGGATTTGCATAAAGTTCAGCGCAAGTCTCACATTTCTTAGAAGAATGGCGAGATCGAAGTTTGAGGTCCCCCCACCCCCCCTTGTTATATATGAGGGGCGCGGAAAAGAAGAAAGCCAGGCAACCAGTGAAATGGATCAGAGTGGGCGGGGAATTGGAGGGTACCTCCCTCTGCATCCTCTACCACCTATCAGAAACGTCTCTCGGTATTCAGAGGACCGACTTTCTTTTTCTTTTAGGTTAATATGTAAGTAGCGGGTAGAACCTGCAGGGGGGTGTTCCAGTGTCAGAAGCAGATGTGTTCCAGGATCACTAGAATATTAATAAAGAAGGGTGGGGAGAGCAAAAGGGCCGCCTCCCCTGTATGTGGGAGGGGACATTAGAGTGTAAGCTCCTCTGTACAGAGACTGATGTGACTGTGGGGGGGGGGGGGGACATTAGAGTGTAAGTTCCTCTGTACAGAGACTGATGTGACTGTGGGGGGGGGGGACATTAGAGTGTAAGCTCCTCTGTACAGAGACTGATGTGACTGTGGGGGGGGGGGGGGACATTAGAGTGTAAGTTCCTCTGTACAGAGACTGATGTGACTGTGGGGGGGGGGGACATTAGAGTGTAAGCTCCTCTGTACAGAGACTGATGTGACTGTGGGGGGGGGGGGGGACATTAGAGTGTAAGTTCCTCTGTACAGAGACTGATGTGACTGTGGGGGGGGGGGGGGACATTAGAGTGTAAGCTCCTCTGGGGGGGGGGGGGTACAGAGACTGATGTGACTGTGGGGGGGACATTAGAGTGTAAGCTCCTCTGTACAGAGACTGATGTGACTGTGGGGGGGAGGGGACATTAGAGTGTAAGCTCCTCTGTACAGAGACTGATGTGACTGTGGGGGGAGGGGACATTAGAGTGTAAGCTCCTCTGTACAGAGACTGATGTGACTGTGGGGGGAGGAGACAGAGTGTAAGCTCCTCTGGTACAGAGATGATGCGACTGGCTCAGTGATCTCTGTACAGCACTGCTGTATATGTCGGAGCTATACAGTGGAACCTCGGTTTACTAGTAATGCGGGCATTGTGAAAGATGAGCAATTTTTTCTTTTTAATCCCGACTCTGTTTGCGGGATTGTCTCACAAAACTAGCAGGATTCAATGCAATGGGGTGTGCAGTACCGCATTTGGCCACAGGTGGGGGGGGGGGCGTTGGTAACACTCGGTTCGGAAATATTCAGAAACACTTTGTTCCGAGCCTAAGGGTCTCCGCGTTCAGCCGAGCGATCTCTGAGTATTTTCGAGTCTCTCCGGTGCCCCCCTCACCTCTGGCCACATGCGGTGTTACATGCAATAGAAGTCAAAGTGGAACAAATTATTTTCGTTTCCATTGACTTCTATGGGGAAACTGGCTTTGATATGCGAGTGTTTTGGATTACAAGCGTTCTCCTGGAATGGATTATTCTCGTAATCCGAGGTTCCTCTGTATATGTCGAATGCAATGAATCCTGGGTATAGGTCAGGTGACTTGCCGGGTATATTGGTGTAGACCACACATAGAAGACCTTTTCCCCGCTGGCTCCTTATCGGAGTCTGAGGCCAATTTCTCCCCCAAGTTTTATGGCCTTGTTACCGCCCCCCCCCACCCCCCCCTTCCCAAAATTGCTTTAATCCACACAAAGCACACATTTATTTCCTTCATTTTTATTGGTAGCACAGAATTACATACAATTATTTTATTCCGATGAGGGTTATATGACACACTGTTGTACGGTACACATGGTGTTACGGTGTCACCAGCCCGAGGTGCAGAGCCCAAGTGACAGCTGGTCTTTACCACAGCTCCTGATGGCGGAGATGGACCAGGAACCCCAGTGGGCATAGGCGTCCGCTCATAGGAGTAAGGGGGGGCCAGTGACCCCCCCTGGAATCGGCAAGGGTCTGCAATGCTTGCATCTCTAGCTGTGCTGACTCTCTCTGTGTTTGTGGAGTCGGCTCCACAGCTGTTGCAAGATCAGTGTCACTGAGTTACAGAGCTCTTTACTGCCACCTCTGGCTGCTTCCTGTATGTGCGCCCCTCGTGTTTGCTTTGCTGCCTGTAATGTATTTTCAAAGGGACATGTGGAAACAGGACTTGGGAGAAGGAAGACCACCGTGACCTTACAAGTGGGGACTGTGAGTACAAGTTAAGGTAGAAGGCTTTATGGGATAATGACTAAGCCCCTCCCTTTCATGACATTGTCAAAGAAGCGGAGCATAGGTGACCGTAAAATTATGCCCCCCCCCTGGAAAAAGATCAGCGGACGCCCATGCCAGTGGGTCCCAATTTTCCTCTCACCTAGACGTCACCAGGTTGCAACCCTCTGGATTGACCCCCCATGCAGGTAGCTGGAAGAGAATGGCTATGATTTGGAGACTGTACATGAAATGTTGGGCAGAGGAGTAGTCAGGTCCATGCAGAGGTCATGGGCACGTGGCAGGCAAGAGAGAAGTCAGGACAATCCAGATCGGCAACAAGTAAAACAATCAGCAAGTATGTTATCCCTCATCCCGAAGGAGAGCTGGCGATAAGACTAGAGCCTTCAGGGACTGGGGCTTAACTAACCTTCTGGTTGGAGGACAGGCCCACCGTCGTTTTAGGAAATTCTTTACTTCTTGGTTTTGCGAGTGGCAGGGGTTTTGTGGGCGCCACTGGCAGTCTTGGCATGGATTTTGACAGAAGGTGCTTTGGAAGTCTTGCCAGAAGGTGTTCCGGAGGCCTTGGTAGAAGATGTTCCGGAGGCCTTGGTAGAAGGTGTTCCGGAGGCCTTGGTAGAGGTTTTGCCAGAAGGTGTTCCGGAGGCCTTGGTAGAAGGTGTTCCGGAGGCCTTGGTAGAGGTTTTGCCAGAAGGTGTTCCGGAGCTCTTGGTAGAAGATGTTCCGGAGGCCTTGGTAGAAGATGTTCCGGAGGCCTTGGTAGAGGTTTTGCCAGAAGGTGTTCCGGAGGCCTTGGTAGAAGATGTTCCGGAGCTCTTGGTAGAAGATGTTCCGGAGCTCTTGGTAGAAGATGTTCCGGAGGCCTTGGTAGAGGTTCTGACAGAAAGTGTTCGGAAGGTCTTGGTAGAGACTTTGAAGGAAGGAGGTCTGGACATCCTGGAAGGGGTTCTACGAGTACCATAACAAATGGTTTTATCAGCGGATATTCTGGGGACCTTCTAAATACCATCAAGTTGGCATCATTCTTGGTAAAAACATGTCTCTGCACTGAAGGGAAACAGTCTAGAACTTCACAGCTTCTTTTTAACCTGAGCCAGAGTAATCCCCCAACCTGTCACATGACAAGGATATATTAGGGTGGCCCCCCTCCCCCAACCTGTCACATGACAAGGATATATTAGGGTGGCCCCCCTCCCCCTGCCTGTCACATGACAAGGATATATTAGGGTGGCCCCCTCCCCCAGCCTGTCACATGACAAGGATATATTAGGGTGGCCCCCCTCCCCCAACCTGTCACATGACAAGGATATATTAGGGTGGCCCCCCTCCCCCTGCCTGTCACATGACAAGGATATATTAGGGTGGCCCCCCTCCCCCAGCCTGTCACATGACAAGGATATATTAGGGTGGCCCCCCTCCCCCAGCCTGTCACATGACAAGGATATATTAGGGTGGCCCCCCTCCCCCTGCCTGTCACATGACCATTTTTTTAAAGGGTAATCCCAAACCTGTCACATGACAATAGTATGACAGGGTAATCTCCCTCTGCCTGTCACATGACAATGACATAAAAGGGTAACCCCCCCCCCCGCCTGTCATATGACAACGGTATAGAGGATGTGGATGAGTAGTAGGAAGCACCGGATCCCTACTGCTCCATACACCGAAAAATAAAAGCTTTTCTGTCATCTAGCTGATATTTAACACCTCGTATTGTCCAACCTTGTCATCAACGGACAAGACAGCCAGAGGAGATAGAGAACTGCAATACAGAGGAGATCGAGAACTGCAATACAGAGGAGATAGAGAACTGCATTACAGAGGAGATAGAGAACTGCATTACAGAGGAGATCGAGAACTGCAATACAGAGGAGATAGAGAACTGCAATACAGAGGAGATCGAGAACTGCAATACAGAGGAGATCGAGAACTGCATTACAGAGTGGATAGAGAACTGCAATACAGAGGAGATAGAGAACTGCATTACAGAGGAGATAGAGAACTGCAATACAGAGGAGATCGAGAACTGCAATACAGAGGAGATCGAGAACTGCATTACAGAGTGGATAGAGAACTGCAATACAGAGGAGATAGAGAACTGCATTACAGAGGAGATAGAGAACTGCATTACAGAGGAGATAGAGAACTGCATTACAGAGGAGATAGAGAACTGCATTAGAGAGGAGATAGAGAACTGCATTACAGAGGAGATCGAGAACTGCATTACAGAGTGGATAGAGAACTGCATTACAGAGGAGATAGAGAACTGCAATACAGAGGAGATCGAGAACTGCAATACAGAGTGGATAGAGAACTGCATTACAGAGGAGATAGAGAACTGCAATACAGAGGAGATCGAGAACTGCATTACAGAGGAGATAGAGAACTGCAATACAGAGGAGATAGAGAACTGCATTACAGAAGAGATAGAGAACTGCATTACAGAGGAGACCGAGAACTGCAATACAGAGTGGATAGAGAACTGCATTACAGAGGAGATAGAGAACTGCATTACAGAGGAGATCGAGAACTGCAATACAGAGTGGATAGAGAACTGCATTACAGAGGAGATTCTAGAAACTCCCCTCTTCCTGTCACATGACAATGACATAACAGGGAATCACTCCTGCCTGTTACATGGCAATAACAGTGCAATCCCCCCACCTGTCACATGACAATGGTATACAGGGTGTGGTCTGTACTGATGACTTCTAATACAGTCATAGTCTGTTAGACACTGCTCCATACACCGAAAAATAAAAGCTTTTCTGTCATCTAGCTGATCTTTAATACCTCGTATTGTCCAACCTTGTCATCAACTGACAAGACGGCCAGAGGAGATCGAGAACTGCAGTACAGAGGAGGCGATCGAGAACTGCAGTACAGAGGAGGCGATCGAGAACTGCAGTACAGAGGAGGCGATCGAGAACTGCAGTACAGAGGAGGCGATCGAGAACTGCAGTACAGAGGAGGCGATCGAGAACTGCAGTACAGAGGAGGCGATCGAGAACTGCAGTACAGAGGAGGAGATCGAGAACTGCAGTACAGAGGAGGAGATCGAGAACTGCAGTACAGAGGAGGCGATCGAGAACTGCAGTACAGAGGAGATTCTAAAAAAACAGGGTAATCCCCCCTTGCCTGTCACATGACAACGGTATAGAGGATGTGGATGAGTAGTAGGAAGCACCGGACCCCTACTGCTCCAAACACCAAAAAATAAAAGCTTTTCTGTCATCTAGCTGATATTTAACACCTCGTATTGTCCAACCTTGTCATCAACGGACAAGATGGCCAGAGGAGATCGAGAACTGCAATACAGAGGAGATTCTATAAAAACAGTGCAATCCCCCCATCTGTCACATGACAATGGTATAGAGGATGTGGTTTGCACTGATGACTTCTAATACAGTCATAGTCTGTCAGACACTATTCACTGGAATCCAATGAGTAGTAGTAAAGCACCGGACCCCTACTGCTCCATACACCGAAAAATAAAAGCTTTTCTGTCATCTAGCTGATATTTAACACTTCGTATTGTCCAAACTTGTCATCAACTGACAAGATGGCCAGAGGAGATCGAGAACTGCATTACAGAGGAAATAGAGAACTGCAATACAGAGGGGATCGAGAACTGCAATACAGAGGGGATCGAGAACTGCAATACAGAGGGGATCGAGAACTGCAATACAGAAGATATTCCAGAAAACGGGGTAATCTTCCCTGCCTGTCACATGACAATGACATAATGGGGTAATCCCCCCTGCCTGTCACATGACAATGACATAATGGGGTAATCCCCCCTGCCTGTCACCTGACAATGACATAATGGGGTAATCCCCCCTGCCTGTCACATGACAATGACATAACAGGGTAATCACCTGTCACATGACAATGGTATAGAGGGTGTGGATGAGTAGTGGGGAGCACCGGATCCCTACAGCTCCAAACACCGAAAAATAAAAGCTTTTCTGTCATCTAGCTGATATTTAACACCTCGTATTATGAGATCGAGAACTGCAATACAGAGGAGATCGAGAACTGCAATACAGAGGAGATCGAGAACTGCAATACAGAGGAGATCGAGAACAGCAATACAGAGGAGATCGAGAACTGCATTACAGAGGAGATTCTAGAAACCCCCCTCTTCCTGTCACATGACAATGACATAACATGGAATCACCCCGCCTGTCACATGACAATATTATAGAGGGTGTGGTCTGCACTGGTGACTTTTAATACAGTCATAGTCTTTTAGACACTATTCACTGGAATCCACTGAGTAGTGGGAAGCGCCGGCCCCCTACTGCTCCATACACCGAAAAATATAAGCTTTTTTGTCATCTAGCTGATATTTAAAACCTTGTATTACCCAACCTTGTCATCAACTGACAAGACGGTCAGAGGAGATCGAGAACTGCAATACAGAGGAGATCGAGAACTGCAGTACAGAGGAGTTAGAGAACTGCAGTACAGAGGAGTTAGAGAACTGCAGTACAGAGGAGATAATGACCTGTATTACAGAGATGATAGAGAACTGCAGTACAGAGGAGAAGCGAGAACTGCAGTACAGAGGAGAAGCGAGAACTGCAGTACAGAGGAGTTAGAGAACTGCAGTACAGAGGAGTTAGAGAACTGCAGTACAGAGGAGTTAGAGAACTGCAGTACAGAGGAGTTAGAGAACTGCAGTACAGAGGAGTTAGAGAACTGCAGTACAGAGGAGTTAGAGAACTGCAGTACAGAGGAGTTAGAGAACTGCAGTACAGAGGAGATAATGATCTGTATTACAGAGATGATAGAGAACTGCAGTACAGAGGAGAAGCGAGAACTGCAGTACAGAGGAGATCAAAAACTGCAGTACAGAGGAGATCAAAAACTGCAGTACAGAGGAGATCAAAAACTGCAGTACAGAGGATATAACGATCTGTATTACAGAGATGATAGAGAACTGCAGTACAGAGGAGATAGAGAACTGTAGTACAGAGGAGATAACGATCTGTATTACAGAGATGATAGAGAACTGCAATACAGAGGAGATTCTAGAAAACTCCACAGTAATTAAACATTTTCTTGTCTGAATTCTCTTCTGAACTCAAAGCCAACCCCAGGTCAGAGAAGTGCATTGTGGGAATGTCTGCAGACATTCCATGTATAATGATAATTAATCACAAGTGATATTCTACAACTACACCCTATACACCGCACAGCCCCTTCTATAGGGGGTAGGAGGCCCCTTCTATCTGCACGTGTCTTTGATTTGGTTTCCTGAAACATGCTCATTATATAGAGATCACTGGTAACACATGTAAAACACGCCTACAACATTCAACATGCATACCAGGGACCGCAACGTGCAGACATGAGGGGCCCTCTGTATGAATGACACCAACTACAGAACAAAACCCCCAAAAATTATCTATAAAATTATGCAAGCAGATTACAGCGTATGTAAAGATAAGCCCTTCCTTGGATGGAGTACGGAAGGGTTTGGTCCTCTGTCAGGTTTTTATAGCTGTCTGTGCGAGATTCACCCTCTCCTGCGAGATTCACCTCCTCTATCTGTCCTGGTTGGCCAGTGTTACAGAGACAGGAAGTCAGGGGAAATCCATGGGAAATTGTGTTGTCACCAGAAGAGGAACAGAGGGAGGATCCTCCAATGGGACGACTGTCTATGAGGGGACACCCTCTCACACCACAGAGCCCTCCCCTTACTTCCTGCTGGGTATCTGGGACAGGAAGTAGATTAAAATATCCCTCCTAGGACAGAGAATAAGAAAAACATATGGGGTCCTAACCCAGATAGTCATGGGAAATCCAACTGTTTTGTGTTGTCACCAGAAGAGGAACAGAGGGAAGATCCTCCAATGGGACAACTGTCTATGAGGGGACACCCTCTCACACCACAGAGCCCTCCCCTTACTTCCTGCTGGGTATCTGGGACAGGAAGTAGATGGAAATCTCCCTCCTAGGACAGAGAATAAGAAAAACATATGGGGCCAGATTCAGGTAGAGTTAGGCTGGAGTATCAGTGATCCGTCAGCCTAACTGTCACTTTGAGCCGGCGTTTCTGTTTTCTGTAACCAGAAAACAAGAAACGCCGGGTTGAATTTCTGATGCGAGCAGCGTAAATGAATTTCGCCATCGCATCGTTACTTCAACTTAAAAATGGCGCCGGGGGCGTTCCCGCCGATTTACGCTCAAAAAATATGTTAATGAGCGGAAATCGGCAATTCACAAGCGAATTCGGGCGCGACGCAATGACGTTACGACGTTTCCGGAAGCGATACGCGGCGCATAGATAAAGCAGCCCCCTAGTGGAGTATCCTATGTTAGGTATAGGCGTCGTCATCGCGTCGGAAAAAAAAAAATGGCGTCGCTTGCGTAAAAAGTTCATGAATGGGGATGTGACGTCATTGACGTTCATTCACAGAATTTGGAGCATGCGCACTGGGATGCATTGACACTCGACGCATGCGCAGTACGTTCGCCGCGGGATCGCGCTTAGTTTAAATAATACACGCCCCGTACCCGCCCAATTTGAATTCCGCCGGCTCATTTGCGATGCGCTGCCGCAACTTTAGGAGCAAGTGCTTCCTGAATAACAGCACTTGCTCCTAAAATTTCGGCAGAGTAACGTAAATGAGATGCGTTACTCCAGAGCAAAGATGCGCCCATCTACCTGAATCTGGCCCATGGGGTCCTAACCCAGATAGTCATGGGAAATCCAACTGTTTTGTGTTGTCACCAGAAGAGGAACAGGGGGAAGATCCTCCAATGGGACAACTGTCTATGAGGGGATATCCTTTACCTTTAAAGATCCCTCCCCTTACTTCCTGCTGGGTATCTGGGACAGGAAGTAGATCGAAATCTCTCTCACAGGATAGAGAATGAAAAAAGAAAACCTAACAGAGTCTCAACCCTTCTGTACTTTCATCAAAAACTAGAAAACAGTGGCTTTGGCTTCCTTTACACATGAAATCTGCATCATTTTAGGATTTGTTTGATCCCCGGTGAGAGATAACAGGATCACATGACTAACAATCGGATCACATGACTAACAATCGGATCACATGACTATCCACCTGCAATGATTACTATCCCATAATATTACCACCCCGCTAATGATTACAAGCTCCTCCCCCAGCTACAGCTGGTAGGACTGGCACAGAGACAGGACGGTTTTACTGGAGAACATCCAGAAGGCGGGGAAGACCATGTGGGTGAAGCGGGCATTAAACTTGTAAATCTGGCTAAATTTTTTCCCGATGCAGTAGAAGGCCACGTAGCCTTCATCAAAGTTCAGCAGCACCCCGTATTTGTTGGTGTTGGGGGCGGTGAGGTCGGTCTGCTTGTCGTCGTGCCACGCCTGTAGCTTGCCATTGCACCACTCGATGCACCAGGACACCTTGTTCCGGCCGAGGCGGCTCTCCGATCCGACGCGCGCGATGCTCTGGTAGGCCACGCCGAAGCCGCTGAAGTTCCCCACCTCCTTCTCCACCTCCCAGTAGTGAATGCCGCTAGAGAAGCCACGTTGACCCAGCACCTGGGAGCAACTGACAAACCTTGAGGGGTCTTCCGGGTAGTTGAGGGGGAGGTCGCTGACCACCATCTTGGTGAATTTGTCCTGCAAGGTGATTTTCTTGTGCGCGGTGCGAGCGTCGACAAACAAGTGCTCAGCATCTGAGGAGGGAACAGACCAAGTGATAGTAGTCATAGATGAGGGGGAGATCTGACCACACAAGGGACAGACGGGTGGAACTTACATTTCAGGAGCTGTTCTCTGGAGTCCAGCGGGGCAGCGGCGCGCGGACCTTTACGTGGCTTGGCTGGAACATAAAGGGGGGGGGGGGGTGGTCTCATTAGGATCTTTATTATGTGTAAAGCCTCGTACACGCGGGCGAGAATCCCATCGGGGGAAAAAAACAAATATGTCAGTTTTCCCGACGGGATTCCAGGCAAGCTAGCCTTGTCAAGCCCTGTGTACACGCGGTGACGTCATCGACTGCGACGAGAATGCGATAATCACATTCGCTGCCATCTTGCTACACCCTACACCCCCTTGTTTGCTTTCAGTGGGGATATCTGAATGATGGGTGCAGCTACAGGCATCATCCAGATATTACCGATTTCTGCCGGCTATCCTGCGCACCAAAAGAACGATCATAGCGGCAGGTCCGCTGCTTGATTGTTCTTAAAGGCGACGCCCCCCACCACCACCATCCGGTGCTTCTTTAGGCTCTCCCGTGCCATCAGGGACCCGGAGAAATGATCCACCGGCGCCAGATGGGAAGCGTAGAGATGACTGGGGACCACATGGTCCCCAGTCATCTCTATGGCCATCGGAGGCCCGGGCGCGATGTTATGACGTCATGCCTGGGGACAAGAAAGTAAACAAAGCCGGCATGAGATCCGTGAATATTTTTCACGATCTCATGCTTTTCAGCCTGGAGGAGAGATGTGGGGGGAGGTCTTATTGACCCCGCCTCTCTCCATAACGAGTACCTGTCACGATATATTCCAATTACAAGGGATGTGTTTACAGGGGCTCGCCCCCTTCCTTGGCACTACATCCCTGTGGGGAGACGCTGTGTTCACAGGGGCTCCCCCCCACTTCCTTGGCACTACATCCCTGCGGGGAGACGCTGTGTTCACAGGGGCTCGCCCCCTTCCTTGGCACTACATCCCTGCGGGGAGACGCTGTGTTCACAGGGGCTCCCCCCCCTTCCTTGGCACTACATCTCTACGGGAGACGCTGTGTTCACAGGGGCTCGCCCCCTTCCTTGGCACTACATCCCTGCGGGGAGACGCTGTGTCCACAGGGGCTCCCCCCCTCCCTTGGTACTACATCCCTGCGGGGAGACGCTGTGTTCACAGGGGCTCCCCCCCCCTTCCTTGGCACTACATCTCTACGGGAGACGCTGTGTTCACAGGGGCTCCCCCCCCTTCCTTGGCACTACATCCCTGCGGGGAGACGCTGTGTTCACAGGGGCCCCCCCCCCCCCCCTTCCTTGGCACTACATCTCTACGGGAGACGCTGTGTTCACAGGGGCTCCCCCCCCTTCCTTGGCACTACATCCCTGCGGGGAGACGCTGTGTTCACAGGGGCTCCCCCCCCTTCCTTGGCACTACATCTCTACGGGAGACGCTGTGTTCACAGGGGCTCGCCCCCTTCCTTGGCACTACATCCCTGCGGGGAGACGCTGTGTTCACAGGGGCTCCCCCCCCCTTCCTTGGCACTACATCTCTACGGGAGACGCTGTGTTCACAGGGGCTCCCCCCCCTTCCTTGGCACTACATCCCTGCGGGGAGACGCTGTGTTCACAGGGGCTCCCCCCCCCCCTTCCTTGGCACTACATCTCTACGGGAGACGCTGTGTTCACAGGGGCTCGCCCCCTTCCTTGGCACTACATCCCTGCGGGGAGACGCTGTGTTCACAGGGGCTCCCCCCCCCCCTTCCTTGGCACTACATCTCTACGGGAGACGCTGTGTTCACAGGGGCTCGCCCCCTTCCTTGGCACTACATCCCTGCGGGGAGACGCTGTGTCCACAGGGGCTCCCCCCCCTCCCTTGGTACTACATCCCTGCGGGGAGACGCTGTGTCCACAGGGGCTCCCCCCCCTCCCTTGGTACTACATCCCTGCGGGGAGACGCTGTGTTCACAGGGGCTCCCCCCCCTTCCTTGGCACTACATCTCTACGGGAGACGCTGTGTTCACAGGGGCTCCCCCCCCCTTCCTTGGCACTACATCTCTACGGGAGACGCTGTGTTCACAGGGGCTCCCCCCCCTCCCTTGGGACTACATCCCTGCGGGGAGACGCTGTGTTCACAGGGGCTCACCCCCCTCCCTTGGGACTACATCCCTGTGGGGAGACGCTGTGTTCACAGGGGCTCCCCCCCTTCCTTGGCACTACATCTCTACGGGAGACGCTGTGTTCACAGGGGCTCGCCCCCTTCCTTGGCACTACATCTCTACGGGAGACGCTGTGTTCACAGGGGCTCCCCCCCTTCCTTGGCACTACATCTCTACGGGAGACGCTGTGTTCACAGGGGCTCCCCCCCCCTTCCTTGGCACTACATCTCTACGGGAGACGCTGTGTTCACAGGGGCTCCCCCCCTTCCTTGGCACTACATCTCTACGGGAGACGCTGTGTTCACAGGGGCTCCCCCCCCCTTCCTTGGCACTACATCTCTACGGGAGACGCTGTGTTCACAGGGGCTCCCCCCCTTCCTTGGCACTACATCTCTACGGGAGACGCTGTGTTCACAGGGGCTCGCCCTCTTCCTTGGCACTACATCTCTACGGGAGACGCTGTGTTCACAGGGGCTCCCCCCCTTCCTTGGCACTACATCTCTACGGGAGACGCTGTGTTCACAGGGGCTCCCCCCCCCTTCCTTGGCACTACATCTCTACGGGAGACGCTGTGTTCACAGGGGCTCCCCCCCTCCCTTGGGACTACATCCCTGCGGGGAGATGCTGTATTCACAGGGGCTCCCCCCCTCCCTTGGGACTACATCCCTGCGGGGAGACGCTGTGTCCACAGGGGCTCCCCCCCTCCCTTGGGACTACATCCCTGCGGGGAGATGCTGTATTCACAGGGGCTCCCCCCCTCCCTTGGGACTACATCCCTGCGGGGAGACGCTGTGTCCACAGGGGCTCCCCCCCTCCCTTGGGACTACATCCCTGCGGGGAGATGCTGTATTCACAGGGGCTTGTCCCCTCCCTTGGGACTACATCCCTGCGGGGAGACGCTGTGTTCACAGGGGCTCCCCCCCTCCCTTGGTACTACATCCCTGCGGGGAGACGCTGTGTTCACGGGGGCTCCCCCCCTCCCTTGGGACTACATCCCTGCGGAGAGACGCTGTGTTCACAGGGGCTCCCCCCCTCCCTTGGTACTACATCCCTGCGGGGAGACGCTGTGTTCACGGGGGCTCCCCCCCTCCCTTGGGACTACATCCCTGCGGGGAGACGCTGTATTCACAGGGGCTCCCCCCCTCCCTTGGAACTACATCCCTGCGGGGAGACGCTGTGTCACAGGGGCTCCCCCCCCTTCCTTGGGACTACATCCCTGCGGGGAGACGCTGTGTGTAAATGGCGAAGGTCCTCGGCTCAGTCCTTTCATCGGACCTCCATTGTACCTACCTTCAGGTGGATGGGACCCCGCAGAGGTCGGTGGGACATTTCCAGGCGGCGGTTTATCTGGAAAACAAGGACACCACTGATTGAGGTTTAGATAAGGGGTCTCCTCCGTGTGTCCGATTAATAATCAAACATTTCACATTGGAGGTCATCCTCACTTGACTCTAATCTGCCCCCCGGAGCCGTCCTTCCCCCTGACCCCTGCACTCTGTACATTACACACTCCCGACCCCTGCACTCTGTACATTACACACTCCCGACCCCTGCACTCTGTACATTACACACTCCCGACCCCTGCACTCTGTACATTACACACTCCCGACCCCTGTACTCTGCACGTTACACACTCCCGACCCCTGTACTCTGCATATTACACACTCCCGACCCCTGCACTCTGCACATTACACACTCCCGACCCCTGCACTCTGCACATTACACACTCCCGACCCCTGCACTCGGTACGTTACACACTCCCGACCCCTGTACTCTGCACGTTACACACTCCCGACCCCTGTACTCTGCATATTACACACTCCCGACCCCTGCACTCTGCACATTACACACTCCCGACCCCTGCACTCTGCACATTACACACTCCCGACCCCTGCACTCTGCACATTACACACTCCCGACCCCTGCACTCGGTACGTTACACACTCCCGACCCCTGCACTCGGTACGTTACACACTCCCGACCCCTGCACTCGGTACGTTACACACTCCCGACCCCTGCACTCTGCACGTTACACACTCCCGACCCCTGTACTCTGCACATTACACACTCCCGACCCCTGCACTCTGCACGTTACACACTCCCGACCCTGCACTCTGCACGTTACACACTCCCGACCCCTGCACTCGATACGTTACACACTCCCGACCCCTGCACTCGATACGTTACACACTCCCGACCCCTGCACTCGATACGTTACACACTCCCGACCCCTGCACTCGATACGTTACACACTCCCGACCCCTGCACTCGATACGTTACACACTCCCGACCCTGCACTCGATACGTTACACACTCCCGACCCCTGCACTCGATACGTTACACACTCTCGACCCCTGCACTCGGTACGTTACACACTCTCGACCCCTGCACTCGGTATGTTACACACTCCCGACCCCTGCACTCGGTACGTTACACACTCCCGACCCCTGCACTCTGTACGTTACACACCCCTGACCCCTGTACTCTGCACGTTACACACTCCCGACCCCTGCACTCGGTACGTTACACACTCCCGACCCCTGCACTCGATACGTTACACACTCTCGACCCCTGCACTCGGTACGTTACACACTCTCGACCCCTGCACTCGGTATGTTACACACTCCCGACCCCTGCACTCGGTATGTTACACACTCCCGACCCCTGCACTCTGTACGTTACACACCCCTGACCCCTGTACTCTGCACGTTACACACTCCCGACCCCTGCACTCGGTACGTTACACACTCCCGACCCCTGCACTCGGTACGTTACACACTCCCGACCCCTGTACTCTGCACGTTACACACTCCCGACCCCTGCACTCTGTACGTTACACACCCCTGACCCCTGTACTCTGCACGTTACACACTCCCGACCCCTGCACTCGGTACGTTACACACTCCCGACCCCTGCACTCGGTACGTTACACACTCCCGACCCCTGCACTCGGTACGTTACACACTCCTGATCCCTGCACTCTGTACGTTACACACTCCCGACCCCTGCACTCTGATTCATGCCCCCTTACCCATGCGTCCTAATACTGACACTTACTCTTCTTGTGCAGCTTCTTATTGGTGTCGTCGAAGGGTTTTGGGGTGAAAGGAGGTCTCCATTTATTGAAGTCCGCTGTATGGAGAGGAAGGAGGGAGGAGACGTTATACGTTGGTACCGATATATTTCCCTTATGCACATCGCCCCCTGCAGGCTGTGACCGGGATTACATTACCTGGCGTGTGAGGAGCTCCGAAGTGTATGGGCGGAGGACCAACATTGGGTATAAAAATACCAAATCCTATAAAAGGGGAGGAGAGATCTCATTACAGGAGGAGGAGGAGTCACCGATTATCAGAACCCCTCCCAGTACACTGTGACCCCTCCCCCATGTCCTTACCTGGCTGCGGTAACAGTCCTGGCCCCGCCCCCCTGGGTGGTCTCTGTTCCAGCGGCTCCTCTGTATGGACGGGAGAGGCAGAGGTTAGGTGGGTTCTGGGTTCGGGGTCAGTGACTAATATTATAGGATGGTCTGTAGTAGAGCGAGGCCGACACCCCTTGGATTGTACAACCCACAAATCAGAGAAGTCCCAGCCAATCAGAAGGGAGAAAGGTAGGAGGACCCTACAACTAGCTTAGGATGAGACCCGTTATCTGCAGAGACCATCCGTTCAATATTTATCCCTGGGATAAGGATTTCAGGCATCAGGAGTATGTAACGAACAGCGCGCAGGGGTCAGGAGTATGTGACGCACAGCGCGCAGGGGTCAGGAGTATGTGACGCACAGAGCGTAGGGGTCAGGAGTAGGCAACGTACAGTGCATGCAACGTACAGCGCGCAGGGGTCAGGATCATGCAGGAGTATGCAACGGACAGCGCGCAGGGGTCAGGAGTATGCAACGTACAGCGTGCAGGGGTCAGGAGTATGCAACGTACAGCGTGCAGGGGTCAGGAGTATGTAAGGTACAGGTGGTTTTGCCATGGGGGTGAGACGCGATTATGAGAAAGGGGTAAAAAAAAATTGTTTGGAAGGCACCATGTATTTCCCCCGGCACTACTTACTCTTGACCTCTGCACTTTGTACATTACATACTCCTTCACCCTTGTGCAATGTGCGTTACATACTCCTGACCTCTACACTCTGTGCTTTTATAAACGCTTGAACTCTGCACTTTGTGCATTACACACTCCTGACCCCAGCACATTTACTAGTCACACTTACTCTTCTTGTGGGGCTTCTCCAAGCCGTCCTCAGACTTCTGGGGGGAAGGTTTCCAGGTATTGGACTCCTCTGTGTGGAGAGAAAGGAGGAAGTTATAAAGTGATGCCGGCGCCGATATATTCCCTATGAGGTGCCGGCCGTGTAAAGGCTCCACATCGCCCCCCTGTGGGTGTGACCGGGATTGATATATTCCCTATGAGGTGCTGGCCGTGTAAAGGCTCCACATCGCCCCCTGTGGGTGTGACTGGGATTGATATATTCCCTATGAGGTGCCGGCCGTGTAAAGGCTCCACATCGCCCCCTGTGGGTGTGACCGGGATTGATATATTCCCTATGAGGTGCCGGCCGTGTAAAGGCTCCACATCGCCCCCTGTGGGTGTGACTGGGATTGATATATTCCCTATGAGGTGCCGGCCGTGTAAAGGCTCCACATCGCCCCCCTGTGGGTGTGACCGGGATTGATATATTCCCTATGAGGTGCCGGCCGTGTAAAGGCTCCACATCGCCCCCTGTGGGTGTGACTGGGATTGATATATTTCCCTATGAAGGGTGCCGGCCGTGTGCTGTGGGGTTTGATATATTAGGTGGGGCCCGTTAAAGGCTCCACATCGCCCCCTGTGGGTGTGACCTGGGATTGATATATTCCCTATGAGGTGCCGGCCGTGTAAAGGCTCCACATCGCCCCCTGTGGGTGTGACCGGGATTGATATATTCCCTATGAGGTGCCGGCCGTGTAAAGGCTCCACATCGCCCCCTGTGGGTGTGACTGGGATTGATATATTCCCTATGAGGTGCCGGCCGTGTAAAGGCTCCACATCGCCCCCTGTGGGCTGTGACCGGATTGATATATTCCCTATGAGGTGCCGGCCGTGTAAAGGCTCCACATCTCGCCCCCTGTGGGTGTGACCGGGATTGATATATTCCCTATGAGGTGGCCGTGTAAAGGCTCCACATCGCCCCCCTGTGGGTGTGACCGGGATTGATATATTCCCTATGAGGTGCCGGCCGTGTAAAGGCTCCACATCGCCCCCTGTGGGTGTGACCGGGATTGATATATTCCCTATGAGGTGCCGGCCGTGTAAAGGCTCCACATCGCCCCCTGTGGGTGTGACCGGGATTGATATATTCCCTATGAGGTGCCGGCCGTGTAAAGGCTCCACATCGCCCCCTGTGGGTGTGACCGGGATTGATATATTTTCCCTATGAGGTGCCGGCCGTGTAAAGGCTCCACATCGCCCCCTGTGGGTGTGACCGGGATTGATATATTCCCTATGAGGGTGCCGGCCGTGTAAAGGCTCCACATCGCCCCCTGTGGGTGTGACGGGGTGACCGGGATTGATATATTCCCTATGAGGTGTGGCCGTGATTGATATATTCCCTATGAGGTTGGCCGTGTAAAGGCTCCACATCGCCCCCTGTGGGTGTGACCGGGATTGATATATTCCCTATGAGGTGCCGGCGTGTAAAGGCTCCACATCGCCCCCTGTGGGTGTGACCGGGATTGATATATTCCCTATGAGGTGCCGGCCGTAAAGGCTACACCCCGTGGGTGTTGGATTGATAAATTCCCTATGAGGTGCCCCCTGTGGGTTCGCCCCCTGTGGGTGTGACCGGGATTGATATATTCCCTATGAGGGTGCCGGCTGTGTAAAGGCTCCACATCGCCCCCCTGTGGGTGTGACCGGGATTGATATATTCCCTATGAGGTGCCGGGCCGTGTAAAGGCTCCACATCGCCCCCTGTGGGGTGTGACCGGGATTGATATATTCCCTATGAGGTTGCCGGCTGTGTAAAGGCTCCACATCGCCCCCTGTGGGTGTGACCGGGATTGATATATTGATACTATGATTCCCCTGTAAAGGCTCCACGGCCCCATGTGGGTGTGACCGGGATTGATATAAGGTGCCGGCTGTGTAAAGGCTCCACATCGCCGCCCCCTGTGGGTGTGACCGGGATTGATATATATTCCCTATGAGGTGCCGGCCTGTGTAAAGGCTCCACATCGCCCCCTGTGGGTGTGACCGGGACCGGGATTGATATATTCCCTATGAGGTGCCGCCGTGTTGTGTAAAGGCTCCACAGCCCCCTGTTGGGTTGTGGTTTGTGACCCGGGATTGATATATTCCCTATGATGGGTGCGGGCCGTTGTTTTTGTTGTGTGTAAAGGCTCCACATCGCCCCCTGTGGGTGTGACCGGGATTGATATATTCCCTATGAGGTGCCGGCTGTGTAAAGGCTCCACATCGCCCCCCTGTGGGTGTGACCGGGATTGATATATTCCCTATGAGGTGCCGGCTGTGTAAAGGCTCCACATCGCCCCCTGTGGGTGTGACCGGGATTGATATATTCCCTATGAGGTGCCGGCCGTGTAAAGGCTCCACATCGCCCCCTGTGGGTGTGACTGGGATTGATATATTCCCTATGAGGTGCTGGCCGTGTAAATGCTCCACATCGCCCCCTGTGGGCTGTGACCGGGATTGATATATTCCCTATGAGGTGCCGGCTGTGTAAAGGCTCCACATCGCCCCCTGTGGGTGTGACCGGGATTGATATATTCCCTATGAGGTGCCGGCTGTGTAAAGGCTCCACATCGCCCCCTGTGGGTGTGACCGGGATTGATATATTCCCTATGAGGTGCCGGCCGTGTAAAGGCTCCACATCGCCCCCCTGTGGGTGTGACCAGGATTACATCATCAGTCTTCTGAGATGCTCCGATGTGTATGGATGGAGGACAAAGATAAGAGATCCTATAAGGGGGGGGGGGGGGCAGATCTCTCATTACAGGGGGTGATAACTACACAGAGATCCCTCCTATGGGAGAGCAGAGTATACCGTGACCCCTCCCCCCGTATCATTCCATCACATCACAGTGTCCCTACCTGGCTCCGGTTTGGGCTCCGGCTCCGGTGTCCTGGGTGGTCTCTGTTCTGGCGGTTCCTCTGTATGGAAGGGAGAGGCAGAGGTTAGGTGGGTTCTTGGAGAGAGCGGTCAGTGATCAGTATTATAGGGTGGTAAAATTAAAAGTTTATGGTGCAAATAATCCGCCGGCAGCCCCAAAAATCATAAGATCAAAACACGGGTCCATATAATGACCACTAGCTTGGCCCCAGAGCAGCTCCTCAGCAGATTCCGGGGGCGTGGCTACGCGTTTCGAGAAGGCAACACCTTTTTATCAAGCCTGTGGCAGGCTGATGGGAGATCACGGGGGCGTGGCCACGCGTTTCGAGAAGGCAACACCTTTTTATCAAGCCTGTGGCAGGCTGATGGGAGATCACGGGGGCGTGGCCACGCGTTTCGAGAAGGCAACACCTTTTTCTCAAGCCTGTGGCAGGCTGATGGGAGATCACGGGGGCGTGGCCACGCGTTTCGAGAAGGCAACACCTTTTTATCAAGCCTGTGGCAGGCTGATGGGAGATAACGGGGGCGTGGCCACGCGTTTCGAGAAGGCAACACCTTTTTCTCAAGCCTGTGGCAGGCTTAAGAAAGAGGCGTTACCGCCTTGAAATGTGTAGCCATGCCCCCTTCCACGCCCCCGGGATCTGACATCCTCCTGGGGACTGTCCACCTGGCTCGGATGTTGTAGCTCTTTATGCTGCAGGTGGCTCCTCCCTTACACAACAGCCGCGTTTCCCTCTGAGCCATGCAGTGCTGAAATCACGTCCACTGGGGCCCCAAGGTCTTGTAGCGCCCCCTGGAGGGGTGTCACAGAAAGGCCACAATAAGCAGAGCCCCTTACCTGGGTTGGCGATCTTGGATTTGACGGTATTTTTGAGGGATTTGGCGTTCTTATATATTTGTTGCAGCAGCTTCTCATCGAAGGCGATCTTTGGCTTGAACGGGTCCTTGGAGATCGTGTCTTTGAGTTTCGTGGCCCTCTGACAAAAAAACACAAAAACAAACATTACAGTTTCGGTTTATAGGGCTCACCTCACCCAAAACGGTTATTCCCTCGCTGGCTTCTTATATCTCCCCTGGCCTCAAGTAATCCGATCTCTGAAGCCAAGTCCCCGCCCACGCGGGGCAACTTTCACTGCTGGACATTTCCTTTACAACCATGAAGGTGCTTAAAAGGGGGTGTAAACCCTGGACAACCACTTTTCCCTACAGGCAGACCCCCCCCCCCCCAGGTAGAACTCATTTCCACCAACTCTGGCTCAGACCCTTTGGTGCCCCCGCTCACCACAATCACTTGTAAACACAGAAGTACGGTTTTTGTGTTTACAAGTGACAGCTCTGTATGTAACCCCCCCCTAAACTCTGCACTCTGCGTGTAACTCCCCCCCGAACTCTGCATGTAACCCCCCCTGAACTCTGCATGTAACCCCCCCCCCCCCCTCCAGGTAGAACTCAGTTCCACCACCTCTGGCTCAGACCCTTTGGTGCCCCCGCTCACCACAATCACTTGTAAACACAGAAGTCCAGTTTTTGTGTTTGCAAGTGACAGCTCTGTATGCAACCCCCCCCCCGAATTCTGCACTCTGTGTGTAACCCCCCCCCCGAACTCTGCATGTAACCTCCCCCTAAACTCTGCACTCTGTGTGTAACCCCCCCCCCAAACTCTGCATGTAACCTCCCCCTGAACTCTGCACTCTGCATGTAACCTCCCCTGAACTCTGCACTCTGCATGCTGCCCCCCCCCCCTAAACTCTGCACTCTGTGTAATGTAGTTCTGCAACAGCTGGAGGGCCCGGGGTTGCCTCCCCCTACAATAAGGGAAGAGATTCTTACCTTCAGGAACTGAAGGTCGTCTTGCTCCTGCAGTAGAGTGTCCACTTTGCTGCTCATCGACTCGAACTCCTTCTTCTTCTTGCTCAGGACGTTCTTGGTGAAGTCGAACTTGTCTTGAAGTTTCTTCTCCTCCTCCTCAATCTTGGCCATGGCCTTCGCCCGCTCCTCTTCAATCAGGGCCTTGATCTCCTCAAACTCCGCCTCCAACGTCTCCTTCTTCATCTTGGCGTTTTCCTGCACGTCAGAAAGTGGAAGTATGAGCCAAACTGCAAAGGGTTCTAAAAATGCGCCCCCCTCCCCCCCTCAGGGCCAGATTTCCTCTCCCTGCTCCCCCGAGGCCAGGTTCCGCAATGCACCCCCCTCCCCGCCAACCAAACCCCCATTTCTTGTGTTTTTTTTTTTTTACTTTATCACTTTTTTTATTTTTATTTGTAGCTTGTCATTTACTTTTTTAAATTTTTGTATCATTTTCTTATTTTTAATATTTTTCTTAGTCTTTACTTTTATAATTTATTAATTTAATTTCATTATTATTTCTTATTTTTTATTTATGTATTTATCAATTTTTTTTCACTTAACTTTATTGCTACCACACAGGAGGAAACAATTCCCTGTGTGATAGGAATTGGAGTGTTCTCTCTATTGACCCCGTCACCTCCAAAACAAGAGTCCTAGCGCTGTGCTAGAACTCCTGTCACAGCTGAGATGGGAAGAGCACAGCTCACCCCTCTCACCATGTACAACGGCGGCAGGGACAGGAGACAGACTCGGGGGGAGGACAGAGTACCGAAGACAGAGCCAGTAGAGAGGTAGGTGGGGGGGGGGGGGGGGGGAGGATGGACATTTTACAAGCGATTTCTGCGACATCGCTGCAATCACTTGTTAAAGAGCGAGCGGATTCCCCCACAACTTACCACCCTTAACTGTATGTTTCGGCCGTCAGGGGACTCCATGTGCCCTGCCGCCCCCAGGCCCGGCCTCGGTGGCCTTGTGGGAAATCCGGGCCTGCCCCCCCTCCCCCTCCTCCCCTTACCTATGCTGCATTAAACATCTCTGGAAATCTTTTAATCTGTTCTGCTGTGGTCACGTGACTGAGAAGCTCCCGCGTCAGGATCCCAGACATCTCAAGTGTCCCGCAAGCTGCGGGAGCCTCCCGGATTTGGCTGCGGGCTCCTGGACTCCCACCAGCTACTACAACTAAGCACTGCTGGTCAGTGTCAAACGCGGCAGCTCTTCTGTGGCATGCGTTTTTTTTTTTTACATTTTTTGAATAAAAAGGTCCAAAAAACTTTTTTGGAGTGTGGCTGTCCAGAACTTCTTCCCGTTTTACCCGCGAGCGCGGGGCGATCTCCCGGCCGGAGGGGTCACTCAGGCAGAAGCATTTGAAAGAAAAAAATATTAACTTTCCCCAGTCTAGCGGACTCTTTACTTTCGGGGTGCGCAGGGATCTCCAGTGCGACAAGTACGTGACAGTCCGGGTCTGTCCGGGGGATTGATAGAGAAGAGAACTGTCATGTACTTGTCACACTGGAGATCCCTGCGCACCCCGAAAGTAAAGAGTCCGCTAGACTGGGGAAAGTTTATTTTTTCCAATTGCCGTAGATCACGGGGGGGGGGGCGCCCAGTCTTCTTTCTGCCTCCACCCATCCCCCTTCCTTCTGGGGAATTCGCTGACTGGGACGGCTCACCAGCCCCATTGCACCCAGTCCCCTTGCCCCAGGACCGGCAGACAGACCCCAGGCCCCAGAAGCCAGACACCAGGCCCATGCAGCCAGACACCAGGCCCATGCAGCCAGACACCAGGCCCATGCAGCCAGACACCAGGCCCCAGCAGCCAGACACCAGGCCCCAGCAGCCAGACCCCAGGACCCAGCAGCCAGACCCCAGGACCCAGCAGCCAGACACCAGGACCCAGCAGCCAGACCCCAGGACCCAGCAGCCAGACCCCAGGACCCAGCAGCCAGACCCCAGGACCCAGCAGCCAGACCCCAGGACCCAGCAGCTAGACCCCAGGACCCAGCAGCCAGACCCCAGGACCCAGCAGCCAGACCCCAGGACCCAGCAGCTAGACCCCAGGACCCAGCAGCCAGACCCCAGGACCCAGCAGCCAGACCCCAGGACCCAGCAGCCAGACCCCAGGACCCAGCAGCCAGACCCCAGGACCCAGCAGCTAGACCCCAGGACCCAGCAGCCAGACACCAGGACCCAGCAGCCAGACACCAGGCCCCAGCAGCCAGACACCAGGACCCAGCAGCCAGACACCAGGACCCAGCAGCCAGACACCAGGCCCATGCAGCCAGACCCCAGGACCCAGCAGCCAGACCCCAGGACCCAGCAGCCAGACCCCAGGACCCAGCAGCCAGACACCAGGACCCAGCAGCCAGACACCAGGCCCCAGCAGCCAGACACCAGGACCCAGCAGCCAGACACCAGGACCCAGCAGCCAGACACCAGGCCCATGCAGCCAGACACCAGGACCCAGCAGCCAGACACCAGGACCCAGCAGCCAGACACCAGGACCCAGCAGCCAGACACCAGGCCCATGCAGCCAGACACCAGGACCCAGCAGCCAGACACCAGGACCCAGCAGCCAGACACCAGGCCCATGCAGCCAGACCCCAGGACCCAGCAGCCAGACACCAGGACCCAGCAGCCAGACACCAGGACCCAGCAGCCAGACACCAGGCCCATGCAGCCAGACACCAGGACCCAGCAGCCAGACCCCAGGACCCAGCAGCCAGACCCCAGGACCCAGCAGCCAGACACCAGGACCCAGCAGCCAGACACCAGGACCCAGCAGCCAGACCCCAGGACCCAGCAGCCAGACCCCAGGACCCAGCAGCCAGACCCCAGGACCCAGCAGCTAGACCCCAGGACCCAGCAGCCAGACCCCAGGACCCAGCAGCCAGACCCCAGGACCCAGCAGCTAGACCCCAGGACCCAGCAGCCAGACCCCAGGACCCAGCAGCCAGACCCCAGGACCCAGCAGCCAGACCCCAGGACCCAGCAGCCAGACCCCAGGACCCAGCAGCTAGACCCCAGGACCCAGCAGCCAGACACCAGGACCCAGCAGCCAGACACCAGGCCCCAGCAGCCAGACACCAGGACCCAGCAGCCAGACACCAGGACCCAGCAGCCAGACACCAGGCCCATGCAGCCAGACCCCAGGACCCAGCAGCCAGACCCCAGGACCCAGCAGCCAGACCCCAGGACCCAGCAGCCAGACACCAGGACCCAGCAGCCAGACACCAGGCCCCAGCAGCCAGACACCAGGACCCAGCAGCCAGACACCAGGACCCAGCAGCCAGACACCAGGCCCATGCAGCCAGACCCCAGGACCCAGCAGCCAGACACCAGGACCCAGCAGCCAGACACCAGGACCCAGCAGCCAGACACCAGGCCCATGCAGCCAGACACCAGGACCCAGCAGCCAGACACCAGGCCCCAGCAGCCAGACCCCAGGCCCCAGCAGCCAGACACCAGGCCCCAGCAGCCAGACCCCAGGACCCAGCAGCCAGACCCCAGGACCCAGCAGCCAGACCCCAGGACCCAGCAGCCAGACCCCAGGACCCAGCAGCCGGACACCAGGACCCAGCAGCCAGACCCCAGGACCCAGCAGCCAGACCCCAGGACCCAGCAGCCAGACACCAGGCCCCAGCAGCCAGACCCCAGGACCCAGCAGCCAGACACCAGCCCCATGCAGCCAGACACCAGGCCCCAGCAGCCAGACACCAGGCCCATGCAGCCAGACACCAGGCCCATGCAGCCAGACACCAGGACCCAGCAGCCAGACCCCAGGACCCAGCAGCCAGACCCCAGGACCCAGCAGCCAGACACCAGGCCCCAGCAGCCAGACCCCAGGACCCAGCAGCCAGACCCCAGGACCCAGCAGCCAGACCCCAGGACCCAGCAGCCAGACCCCAGGACCCAGCAGCCAGACCCCAGGACCCAGCAGCCAGACACCAGGACCATGCAGCCAGACACCAGGCCCATGCAGCCAGACACCAGGCCCATGCAGCCAGACACCAGGCCCATGCAGCCAGACACCAGGACCCAGCAGCCAGACCCCAGGACCCAGCAGCCAGACCCCAGGCCCCAGCAGCCAGACACCAGGCCTATGCAGCCAGACACCAGGCCTATGCAGCCAGACACCAGGCCCATGCAGCCAGACACCAGGCCCATGCAGCCAGACACCAGGCCCATGCAGCCAGACACCAGGCCCATGCAGCCAGACACCAGGCCCATGCAGCCAGACACCAGGACCCAGCAGCCAGACACCAGGACCCAGCAGCCGGACACCAGGACCCAGCAGCCAGACACCAGGCCCATGCAGCCAGACACCAGGCCCATGCAGCCAGACACCAGGCCCCAGCAACCAGGAACATATATGAGGGTCCAAGGCCCCGGGGTACTGTGTGGCCTCGTACTTGGGGCAGCTGTAACCTTAGAGGAGAGACCAGGGCTAGGACCTAGAAGCATGTCCGGTGGGAACACGGACCCAAGGGCCAGGGGGTATCCATCTAATGGAAGGACATAGAAGGTTCCAAGTGCTCCTCACATCTTCCAAAAGTCAACTCACCATTACTTTGCGGTGCTCATAATTGACGTCTTCGGAAATGTTGTTGGTTTTTTCCATCTTCTGGTTCAAAGATCTCAGCAGGTCTGTGTAAAAAAGCTGAAAAAGAGACAATATTCAAAAAGGGACATTTACCTGCGGGCCGGACACCATAAGTGACATACAGCAATACCCCAACCTCTCCGCATACTGCCCCCCTCCAGCGTCTGGGCCTGGCAAAGGCCATCCAGTACCCAGGGCAAAGATGGCAAACTGCACCCCCCCTTCCCATAGGGTCAGGGCATCCATATCCCTGCAATAAACCATTGTGCCCAGAGCAGCCGCCCCTCCTGTCCACCCCTTACCCCGGCCCTGCCTGGCACCATACGTGACACACACTATATGATATACAAGGATAGTCTCAGCCTCTATGCCTACTGCCCTCCATTGGGGTGTGGGCCTGGTACCATGTGTGACATACAGGGATAGTCTCACCTCTTCCATACCTGACAGAGGGATAGGCCTAGATCTTCCCTCCAGGGCAGCCATCAGAAACTTTTGGGCCCCTTACACAGCTTTAGGCCTGGGCCCCCCTGAGCCTGACCACCAACATACACCAGGGCTTGCCCATCCCACCAAAGCCACACACCAGCCATCTCACCTGTACGCACTCAGCCCCTCCCCCAATCCTGTATATATGTCAGCCCCACCCCCCACACATCTGTATATATGCCAGCCCCCCTCACACCTGTATATAGGTCAGCCCCCACACACCTGTATATATGTCAGCCCCCCCTCACACCTGTATATGTCAGCCCCACCCCCACACACCTGTATATATGTCAGCCCCCCTCACACCTGTATATATGTCAGCCCCCCTCACACCTGTATATATGTCAGCCCCACCCCCAACACACCTGTATATATGCCAGCCCCCCCCCCCCCACACCTGTATATATGTCAGCCCCCCTCACACCTGTATATATGTCAGCCCCCCCTCACACCTGTATATATGTCAGCCCCACCCCCAACACACCTGTATATATGCCAGCCCCCCCCCACACCTGTATATATGCCAGCCCCACCCCCCCTCACACCTGTATATATGTCAGCCCCCCTCACACCTGTATATATGTCAGCCCCACCCCCAACACACCTGTATATATGCCAGCCCCCCCCCCACACCTGTATATATGTCAGCCCCCCTCACCCTGTATATATGCCAGCCCCCCCCCCACACTCACACCTGTATATATGCCAGCCCCCCCCCACACTCACACCTGTATATATGCCAGCCACACCCCCCTCACACCTGTATATATTCCAGCCCCACCCCCCCCCTCACACCTGTATATATATGCCAGCCCCCCCCACACCTGTATATATATGCCAGCCCCCCCCCCACACACCTGTATATATGTCAGCCCCCCCACACACCTGTATATATGTCAGCCCCCCCACACACACCTGTATATATGTCAGCCCCCCCCACACACCTGTATATATGCCAGCCCCCCATCACACCTGTATATATGCCAGCCCCCCCACACACCCTGTATATATGTCAGCCCCACCCCACACACACACCTGTATATATGTCACCCCCCACACACCTGTATATATGTCACCCCCCACACACACCTGTATACATGAGGTGGCAGTAAAGAGCTTGATGTCTGAGCTCAATGACACAGAGCAACAGGAGCTGCAAGCTCATTTCTATAGTGTACAACATGGGCCCCCTTCACCCGTCCTGCCTTCTTCTGGCCCAGGCAGGCCCCTTACTGTTGTATCGGCTGTACCCCCCTGATGGCGG
This sequence comes from Rana kukunoris, assembly GCA_029574335.1. Taxonomy (NCBI): domain Eukaryota; kingdom Metazoa; phylum Chordata; class Amphibia; order Anura; family Ranidae; genus Rana; species Rana kukunoris. Next base: position 107,351 of record JAJQKJ010002729.1, read on the forward strand.
CCCTGCTTCCCTCTACTAGCCCCCCCCTCCGGGGTGTACACCTGGCCCCATACCCGACATACAGGGATAGGTCCATATATTCCCCCTACTTGCCCCCCTCCGGGGTGTACACCTGGCTCCATACCAGACATACAGGGATAGGTCCATATATTCCCCCTACTTGCCCCCCTCCGGGGTGTACACCTGGCCCGGTACCCGACATACAGGGATAGGTCCATATATTCCCCCTACTTGCCCGCCTCCAGGGTGTACACCTGGCCCGGTACCCGACATACAGGGATAGGTCCATATCTTCCCTTTTCTTGCCCCCCTCTGGGGTGTACACCTGGCCCGGTACCCGACATACAGAGATAGGTCCATATCTTCCCTCTACTTGCCCCCCTCCGGGGTGTACACCTGGCCCCATACCCGACATACAGGGATAGGTCCATATCTTCCCTCTACTTGCCCCCCTCCGGGGTGTACACCTGGCCCCATACCAGACATACAGGGATAGGTCCATATCTTCCCTCTACTTGCCCCCCTCCAGGGTGTACACCTGGCCCCATACCCGACATACAGGGATAGGTCCATATCTTCCCTCTACTTGCCCCCCTCCGGAGTGTACACCTGGCCCCGTACCCGACATACAGGGATAGGTCCATATCTTCCCTCTACTTGCCCCCCTTCGGGGTGTACACCTGGCCCCGTACCCGACATACACAACATGACACCCAGGGATGGGCTCACCTCCTTCCTGCCCCCCTCCGGGGTGTACACCTGGCCCCATACCCGACATACAGGGATAGGTCCATATCTTCCCTCTACTTGCCCCCTCTGGGGTGTACACCTGCCCCCATACCCGACATACAGGGATAGGTCCATATCTTCCCTCTACTTGCCCCCCTTCGGGGTGTACACCTGGCCCCGTACCCGACATACACAACATGACACCCAGGGATGGGCTCACCTCCTTCCTGCCCCCCTCCGGGGTGTACACCTGGCCCCATACCCGACATACAGGGATAGGTCCATATCTTCCCTCTACTTGCCCCCTCTGGGGTGTACACCTGCCCCCATACCCGACATACAGGGTTAGGTCCATATCTGCCCTTTACTTGCCCCCCTCCAGGGTGTACACCTGGCACCGTACCCGACATACAGGGATAGGTCCATATCTTCCCTCTACTTGCCCCCCTTCGGGGTGTACACCTGGCACCATACCCGACATACAGGGATAGGTCCATATCTTCCCTCTACTTGCCCCCCTCCGGGGTGTACACCTGGCCCCATACCCGACATACACAACATGACACACAGTGATGGGCTCACCTCCTTCTTCTTCTTGCCCTCCTCCAGGGTGTAGGTCTGGCACTTCTTGTGGTTTAGGGCACAGTAGCAGCAGATGCAGCGGCCGTGTTCCCAGCAGTAGTGGTCCATGAGCTTATTGTGATCTGGGCATTTCCTCTGCTGAAGGTCCCCAAGGGGCTCGCTGAGTTGGTGGTCGCTGAAGGCCGGGCTCTCCAGGTGGGGGAGGAGATGGTCCTGGCAGAAGGAAGCCATGCAGGTGAGGCAGGTCATGGCAGCGGGGTTCTTCATACAACTGTCACACAGCACAGTGTCCTCCCGGACCCTCTCCTCCTCCTCCTCTTCTTCGGGGTCTTCATCGCTTTTCACCTCCGGCTGCTCCTGGTCAATGGTGACCACTTCCAACTGGGCGGTCTGGGTCACGCTCACCAGGTTACTCAGGATGGTGTTCTTCTTCAGCTCGGGCTTGCTGGTGAAGGGGAACCGGCACTGGGGGCAAGTATAAGAAGAAGATTCCTTCCAGCAGAGCTCCAGGCACTGGAAGCAGAAATTGTGACCGCAGGGAATGGTGACCGGGGTGGAGAAGAGACTCAGACAGATGGAGCAGGTCAGCTCCTCCACCATCTCATCCAGAGCCTGGGCCATGGTGAGGGGGGCAACTATACGGGGAGGGGGCAACTGTGCGGAGGGGCAACCGTGCAGTGAGGGGGGCAACTGTACGGTGAGGGGGTGGCAACTGTACAGGGAGGGCAACCGAGTGGTGAGAGCGCCGGAG